>CATIWR010674562.1:0-31010 GCA_949677035.1 Omphalea diandra | reverse complement strand
GAGTATTCAGTTATTTCAATTTATTAAAAATTAAACTTTACATTTTCTAAACCAAAATAAAATAAAATTTACATTTTTCACTTTAATCATTCAAGACTAAAATAAATAATTGATAATTTAATAAATTGTAACTAATAACTTACATGTCAAAATGTTAAATTAAAATTTTTTAATATTTACTACTAATTAATAATTAATAAACAATCTAATTATTAGTAATATATATTAATTGAAAGAGTTAACTAGTAAAACTAATAACAAAGTACTTGTATATATATATATATATATACACTATTCGCAAGTAGATTGACAAAACTTCAATCTCCATAGTAACTTCAAATTCTTGTGATTAGTCATAGCAAGAAAAATAAGTTCTACAATCTTAAAGAACCAAATTTGCTAATGGATGGGAAAAATTTTTCTTCTTAGCAAGGCAATGACAGAATGATACAAACCATGAGCAATTTTAGATACAGCACCATCCTTCAAAACCGCAAACCATTTCCAACATCGTTTCAGTTGAAATAGAGATGAGTACCAAGTATAACATTAGCATAAAAAACTCCAATGGCAATCGACCATTTCAGGAAATGCCTCTCTCCATTATTCAAAAAGTTTAATCTTCCTCACAAACTCTAAATATGACAATGTTTAAGCACATTTTATACCATTTGCCATTGTACAAAATAATTTAGACCCAAAAAATAATAGGTATAATTACCTCATGAATAAATTAGTTAATAAAACAAACTCTAACAAGATAAAGAAAAATACACAAGCATAAGTTGAAATAGATCCTTCACATTGCCAGACGTGACATGAAAGAAAATTTGAAGTCAAATATCTAATGGTAAACTCATCCAACAACACTCCATAACAACATGAGACATTCTCCCTCCAAATTAGAAAAAAAATACAAAAAAATAATAACAAAAATTACAACATTAATCAATAACTCCTATCTACCTCTTATTTATGTACTTGTAACAATTAAAACAATGTACAATGAATATAATCATTTAAAAATTTAATAAATTATATTGAAGAGAAAAGTTAATAAAAATTCTTTGTTTTTAACATTATAAATTTTAAAGTAGACAAGCTAACAATTAAATGGACATCCAAATGTAAATATGATTTTTGGTAGCATTGAGCACCAACTTATAAACATGATATTTCCTATCATTGTAAAATTATTTTGTGAGGAATGAACCACTTAAAATTTATTAAAACATACGTTACATTAATTTAAGTAAAACCTCATATTTTTAATCAGCTTTATTTCTTCACTTTTTCAATAAAAAAGTTGTCCACCAAAGTTCACATATGAAAAATCAGTTATGAGCATCAAACCAACAACTTAGTTATTCATGTTAAGATTTTGGTAACCATTAAGTCTATTCCTATGAATCGATTACTTTTCCTATGAGTAAAAAGTAATGCCTTCATTAAATCTTCATCATGATCACAAAATTTAAATATTATTCTATCCCTATTTCAGGTACAAAAAACATATTAATTGAAATAAAAAAAATTATACTCTATTTAATAATCTCAAACTTCCAAAAATCCTTACATTTGGAGGGCTTTTAAAATTCAAAATTTCTTAATGATAGCTCACCAATTAATGGTTAAATATCAATTACTAATAAAAAATTTAAAGCAACATTTGTAAAATTGGATCCAAGCTAAAGTGATTAATTGGCTAGTTTCCTATTCTATTAATTCAACTAATTTATTATTTATTTATAATATTTTAATAATATTATATAATATGTATTTATCATAATATTTAATTATTATAAAACTTAATTTTTGTCGACTAGTTGTACCTTATTATCTATATTTTGCTTCTCCTTATGAATTCTCATGATCATATAACTATATTATTTATTTATCACCAATTATATTAGAATTATACATTAATATCTATAAGGAAAGAGATACAGGCCTTTAGCAACCTGCAATATCATCATCTTGATATATTTGAATAATAACTAAATTTATAATGATTCTTAATTTGACTGTTAACTTATATTTTGATTTTTTTTGTATTAGTATGATTTATAATTATAAAATTTATTGTGAAATTAAAGCATTTGTCTATTTTTATGTTGTTATATATTATAATTATCATTCATTAAATAAAAATTAAAACCATATTTTTTAAAAAAATCATATCCATCTCTCTCTCGTATTTTTTTCTAAGCCTTTTTATTTTTGAACTTTTTTGAATTATTGTTAGTAAACTCTTACTAATAGTAGCTCCATATCTCTAGATTTACTAACTTTTTTTTTATAATTTTTTTCAATTTTTGTTAGTTTTAAAGGTTTTATTTATTATTCAAAGAAAATAAATATTTTTTTTTGGTCTAGTCCTATATCTTAAGATTAAATCATTTACAATTTATTCTATTTTCTTTTTTACTCTGTGAATTTATTTTTTATTTTTATTGTCCTAATAAAGTCCAAATCTATAAATCTATTTTCTTATTTTTATAATTTTCTTATCATGTAGATTTTACGAGTCCCTCTTTATGGGAGTATATAATATCACAGTTCACAAATATTTAGAGCTTTAATAATAATTTTTTACTTAATTATTTAAAATTTTGCTTTAATTTGTAATTTTGACTATAACTTCTAAATATTATAATTATATCCTATTTTTAAATGTGAATTATAATTTTAGTCATTTGATCAAAATTAGTCAAATTAACATAAAAACTATATTCTATATTAACATGACATGGAAAATACTTTATTCTCATTTTTTTCCCTCCACATCATCACAAAATATATTTTTATGCTAATTTTGTATTAATTAATTAAAATTTCAATTTTAATTTAAAATAAAATATAATTTAATATTTAAAATTATAATTAAAATTACAAATGAACATAAAATTTTGAATTTTTGAGACCATTAAGCTATAATTTTTAAACAATAGGATTTAAATTATAATCACATCACACAAACAACAGCCTTAGCCAGCCCATAAGCTCTTATAGCCCATATAGCAATCAGCCCAAAACCAATCTCACCCGTTAGTACCATCAACCACCTACCTGAGCAAATAAAAACTACCCAGAAAACCCTAAACCCTGACTAAAATCTCTATAATCCCTGCTTTCTATCTCTCCTTCTCCCGCAGCACCGATGGCGAAGACAGCGAAAAGAACTGGCAGCGACACCAGTAAGAATAACAAGAAGAAGAAAAAGTCAGGTCCAGATGCCGTGGCCATGAAGCTCAAGACCCCAAAAGACAACCCTTTTGAAACCATGTGGTCCCGGCGCAAATTCGATATCCTCGGCAAGAAAAAAGGGAACGGTAAAGAGCTCCGCATTGGCCGCGCCCGATCCCTCGCCATTGAAAAGGTACATCTCATTGTGTTTGTTTGTTTGGCATAAGCAAATCTAAATGTTGATGTTTTGGTGCTGGTGGCAGAGGAAGAAGACGCTGCTGAAGGAGTATGAGCAAAGCGGGAAGTCATCGGCGTTCGTTGACAAGCGAATTGGGGAGAAGAATGATGAGCTCGGGGAGTTTGATAAGGCTATTATGCGGTCCCAGCGCCAGCGTCAGGTTTGTTCCTCCCCATGTTTGGTGTTTAAATTGCAAATCAATATTCAGTGGATACATTTGGGTAACTTCACACTTCACGCTAGTAGAGTAGATATGGGAGGGAATGAGAAAATATGAGTGGGAAAGAGTAGGAGTACGTATTTGCATTTCCAATTCTGTAGCTCTAGGTTTTCCCTGAGTAGATATGAGAGGGAATGAGAAGAGAAAGGAACTGTATTTTTGCATAGCAATTTTGTTGGATTCAATTCATTATTGAATGATTCTTACATTTTATAGCTGTGGAACTAGATGATCTTAGCACATGCTAACTTGCCAATGTTTGTGATTGTGTTCTTGCTCTTACACTTTTTTCTCCCTCCCCCTTAGTTTATACAAAAAATGCATCAGATTTCATTTTCAGAAAAAAATTTAGTTTCTTATAAATAAGAGTAAGCTATATATTTGTGAAAAAACTAAGAAGTTATGATTTAACCTCTTTATTTCTTTTATTTGCTTTTCCTTTTTTGATGAATGTATTTATTTATGTTTCATTTGTTGATAGTAGAAATTAAGCAAGAAGAGCAAGTATAACCTGTCGGATGGAGAAGAAGAAGATTTTGAGATTCAGGGTCTTGGTCCCCTTCCAGAGCAAGATGATTTTGAGGATGAAATGCTGTCTGATGATGATAATGTTGATGCGGAAGCAGATAAAACATGGAGTATGTATAAATGCATGTCTTTTTCTAATTTGGGTTTTGTTTGACTAATCATGCCAGTTCCAATGCGACTTCAGTTTTAGTTTTCGCTTGTATTTGCTGCAAATCCATATTTGCTTTAAAAAGTATAGAAGATGCTGTTTTTTTTTCGTACTTCCTACATTTTATCATATGAAGGACAACTATAAGGAATTCATTTTTTGTAAATTTTTTCTGTTGTTGTTTTAAGTTCCCTTTTCAGGAGTGAACTCTGACTTGAAGTGAGAGATGGATTGAGAGTCAGACATTGAGCTTCCTGAGCACTATCTTTACTTAATACCTTATTTTTCTGTTCTGACCATGTGTTTTTAGAACCTTAGTTAGTTAATTCAGTTCCTTGCAGAAGGCTGTTTCCTGAAATTTTTGTTTTTATTTGGCGTTATTATTGTTTATATCTGCATTGCGTAAGTTATGATCCTCCATATTTTTGCACCCTTATGGGTGCAAAGTTTTCCCTTCACCTTCTTTGGACATCTATAAATCACAGTAGAATATTTTGAACCGTTCTAAGAGTGTAAAAAAAAAAAAAATTGTATCCTTTGATATTTTTTAAATTTCTATCTATAAATGCCATTTAATTTAGTATATATTATTTGTTTACGTCTTGGCAAAAGTTGTTTCCATGCATTGGAGTCTGTGTCTTTGTTGTTTCTGCCGCATTCTACACATATTTCAGGAATTATAGATTTGTCTTCTCTTTTTTATGTGAAAACTGTGTCACAAGCATCATGTACTACTAATTGTCTGGTCGATATTTAATTTCTATTTTTTAATAAACATGAAACTGTTTTCTGCTTTTTTTTATATGTTGATATTGATGCTTCTTTGTCTAGTGGTTCTTGACCTTTAGATTTAATTCTGCAATCCAAGTTTTTGTTAATGGCAGTTATGGTATAATTAAGAAGTTCTTTTTCCTTTTTTTTTTTTTTTATGACTTCAACCTTTTTCTTTCTTTTTCTTTACAGTAAAATCAACCACCATACAAAATCAAGTGGAGAAGGGTGTGGTGGAAGGAGAGGAAAAGGTGAGTGTTACCATGTTATCTTAGATTTGGATCATCAATCATCATGTTCAAATATGAATATAATGCTACTCTTCTGCTTTGTTCAATTAAATTCAATTAAAGTGTTTTCAGGATTGCCAAATGATACCTTGACCCTGATTTAAGTATGACTTTCCAATTGCAGAAGCACAAAACCAAGAAGGAAGTGATGGAGGAGGTTATTTTGAAGAGCAAGTTTTTTAAGGTGCAGAACCGTTTGTCTGATTGAAATTGCTTTACAGATGATACTATATCTTTACTCTGATTCTGTTACGTTTTCTCTTCTTTTCTTTTTAATTATTTTATTTTGGCATTTATACCAGGCTCAAAAAGCAAAAGATAAGGAAGAAAATGAACAGTTAATGGAAGAATTGGATAAAAGCTTCACATCTTTAGTACAGTCTCAGGTCTTGTTTTCGTTGACCGAACCTGGAAAGATGAATGCATTGAAGGCTCTTGTGAATCAGAGCATTCCTAATGAGCAGTTAAAGAAGGATGATTCATTAGGCACTCAAGAATCAGAAGCTTTTAGGCAGGTATAATATGATGGTTCTGCTTCTATCAACTGTTTTAAGCAATTAAAAGTATTGGTTTCCGAGTTCGCTAGTTTTCTTAGAGCTCCATTTCTGTGTTCTGAAATTTTTTTAATATTGTTTTATATTTAATTTTTGGCATTTAAGGCCTTTTAACCTGATACGCTAGTTAAGAGGATTTTTCCCCCTACCTTTGTCACTCCAGTAATTGTCTCTATCTGTTTATCATGTGAAATGATCTTTAGTTTTAACTCAACAAATAGCTATTCGTGCCTAGCTTGCCTAGTTCTTTTCATGAAATATTTAGCCTGTTTGCTGTTTCCTGCAGGATCAACCTGATTCTTATGATAAGCTTGTCAAAGCGATGACATTGGATATTCGCGCTCATCCATCAGACAGGACAAAGACTCCAGAAGAGATTGCCCAGGAGGAAAGAGAACAACTAGAGCGATTGGAGGTATGTTTCCTTTTTGTTGGAGCTCAAGTGTGTTCTAATGTGGAGGTGCAGATATAAACATTGTTAAGAAACTTGATGGGCACACCAATTTCTGTTGGAAAATTTTGTTCGTTACTGCACAGTAAACTGTTCCCCAATTCTATTGATTTTTCTTCCTGTAAATATATCTTATTAACTGCCGTGGTCTGCATATTTAAATCTGGCCCACTAACTTGTGTGGTGCTCAACAATTTCAGGAAGAGCGTCAGAAACGGATGCTTGCAACTCATGACTCTAGCGATGAAGAGAATGATGATAGTGAGAACCAGCTGATCCAGAGGGTAAGGTCTATTTCTGGGGATGATCTGGGTGATTCCTTCTCTCTTCATGAAGAGCCGAAGGCTACAAAGGGGTGGGTTGATGAGATTCTTGAAAGAAGGGATGTGGATGACTCTGAGAATGAAAATTCTTCTGACAATTCAGAAAGTGCTGAAGATGATGTTGATAATGTGGGATCCGATGAAGGCAATAGTGATGAAGATATTGATGAATCTGATAAGACTCTATCTTTGAAGGATTGGGAACAGAGTGATGATGATAATCTTGGCACAGATTTGGAAAATGAAGAAGAGGAGTACAATGACAATCTTGCTGATGACGATGAAGGAATCATTCCAAGCCACAAGAAGTCAAAGAAAAATGACGATGTTGAGACTAGAGAAGTAGAGCCTTTGCCTTCAAAGACAATAAAGCAGCATTCAACTGAACCAGATATTCCCTTTTTAATTGAAGCCCCAAAGAGCTTTGAAGAATTGTGTGCATTATTGGAAGGTTATTCTAATGCCAATGTCATTGTAGTAATCAATCGAATTCGTGCAAGCAATGCAATAAAGCTGGCTGCAGAAAATCGGAAGAAAATGCAAGTACGGAAAATTTTCTTCTTGTTCTTGTTTTTCCTCGTGTGTGAAAATGTATATGCAGTTTTTGTTGGTAGGGAGGTGGTGGGGTGAGGTTGAGTATGTTGCAACAAGAAATTTTTCATTAATATGATGTCTTCTTTTTGTTTGCATTGTTATTCTATGTTTACTGCAAGTTAAGTGGCAATCTGCAGATCTGAATCTGGAATACTTTTTCTTTCTTTATTTCAAACGCTAGTTCTCAAGTTCATATGCTTGCATGAAAACTCAATGGTTCTGCATCTAAAGTTATAATAGGTTGATGACCAAGGTATGAGTGCTCTAGTACGGTGATAGTTTATAATTTGATAATCAGGTAAAGAAGAACAGCTTTCAAAGCATTGTGCTATGGAAAAGTTATATTCTTGAAGTGACAATGATGAGTGATCATATTAAATTATGTATGTATTCACTTAAATGAAAAAAACCATAGATGAGATGTGGTAGCTAACAAAATGATGATTTTGGTTAATATGCTTATCAGATTTTATTGAATATTATTTACTTCACTGCCCCCTGTTTTTCTTGATTGCCTACTCTCAGTCGTTTAGTGAACTCTTACAAGCATGGTTTCAGAGTCTGGATTGTCAATTTATCATGCATGACATGGCTTTGCTATTGAAGTATTCATTATAACTTGGCCACTGCATCTGCTGAGTAAAGGATAATATTCTGTTCTGCAGGTATTCTATGGTGTATTGTTGCAGTATTTTGCTGTCTTAGCCAATAAAAAGCCCCTGAACTTTGAGTTGTTGAATTTGCTGGTCAAGCCACTGATAGAGATGAGCATGGAGATTCCATACTTTTCTGCAATATGTGCTCGTCAACGGATCTTGCGAACTCGAGCAAAATTTTGTGAATCTATTAAGAATGCAGGTTATTTGTAATATATAAGGATTTATTGGCTGTTTCAATTTATTCTAAGCTTCTTAGTCTTCTGCAGATCTCTAACCTTTCCTTTTTTCCGCTTGCAGAGAATAGTTGTTGGCCTTCTATGAAAACATTGTCTCTATTGAGGTTGTGGTCCATGATTTTTCCATGCTCTGATTTTCGTCATGTTGTCATGACCCCAGCATTATTATTGATGTGTGAATATCTAATGCGTTGCCCCATCATGTCTGGTCGTGATGTTGCAGTTGGCTCTTTCTTATGCTCCATGGTTCTTTGTGTATGTACATTTAATCCATCATTTTCTCCCTTGTTAATATTAAATGCATCAATTTCTCCCTTGTTGATACAAAATTCAAAGTGCTTTAATTTTGTAGCTACGACATCTTCTCTTTGAGCAACTCTTCTTTTTGCTACACGTTTCATAGTTGGTAGTGGGATATGCTAAAACCATCATTAATATCCTGAAATTATCACAATTTTCTTTCTTATTTAGTATGATTTTCTCACTTTCAAGTGCATTATAATCATAATACTGAATTTTACCTGATTTCATCATTTACTATAGTATGTCCTAAGCAGCTTACTATGGCTTTGTTAAACTTGTATGTTAGTTCCCTTGTAGCCTTTTCACTCCCATTGTTGCAATTTAGCTATTAATGTGATCCATTTGTGTTGCAGGTTGTTAAACAATCTAAGAAGTACTGTCCTGAAGCTGTAATGTTTCTGCAAACCCTGCTAATGGCAGCTATGGAAAGAAAACAAGCACACTATAAGGAATCTCAGGTATATGAGACCATAATTGCAGTGTTTTGTGGTCTGGATTATGGCATAATGTTCACAATGTTATTCTTGTGATCATCCATTTAATGACTAGCTTACAATCCCAAACCGAAAATAAATAAATAAGGAAAGTGCTTTATTTTCAGTTTCATGATAAAAAGACGCAGATATCTTGACCTTTTGGTGAATTGTAAGATTTATCCAACTCTTTTAATATATACATATTTTTCTTGTTTGGTTTTTATAAGCAATTGCATCCTGGGTAGAAAAAGATGCGCTAGATATGTGTTTACACTTGGCTAGTATTTGAATTGGCATGCTAAACTGGTTGCATAAGCTGAATTTAATTTGCCAATGTTTGTTGTGTGCCACCAAAACCTCTACCCTTTTGACCCTCCATGTTCTAGCATTTGACTGGTAGACAATGTCAGATTTTAGTGAAATATGTAAATCCAATTTAGCTTGCTCAGCCGTGTCAGCGTGCCAGTTCATCACCAGCTTATTATAGGTATAAATTTTGCATTGTGATTGCTAACTGTGGATAATATTGCTGCATGCTATCATTAGGGGATAAAAATTAATAAAATGAGAAAGGATTGGATACAATTGAAAGTTCTGATAAAGGATTTGTGGGCCTATTGGAGCTTGCTAAAAATACAAATGATCATGGCATTTTTCAATTTGGCACTTGCCGTTCAATTGTACCTCCAACACTACCTGCAGTAGGTTGAAGAAATAATGGCCAATGTTATTTTTCTGGCAGTTCTCTCATCTTGTGGAATTCAAAGCACCGAAGCCCCTGCTGTGCATACGCCATCATGTAAATGAGATTAATCCTCTGAATTTCTTCATGATAATGGACATGGCAGAGGACTCTTTTTTCTTTAGCTCGGACAATTTCAGGTTAGTAAGGGATTTTGTTTCTCAGGTAGTACTTAATGCTACAGCAAGGCTTACTTTGTGTTGGTGCTTCAGTCTTGTGATGAAGGGAATCTTCAGTGGGCTAGTATTTAGGTTTGAAAGTTACGGCCTTGTTTAGTTGCAGAGAACATTTTTTATTTTCATTTTTCAGTTCCTTGTTTTCCAATTTTATATTTTCTAAACAGAGAATTGGAAAACTGAAAAATATGTTTATTTGTCCAATTTTCTATTTTCCATTTACAAGATCTACTACTCAGATATTTTGTTTCCATGAGAAGTTTCTAATTATTTAAATTTAATATAATAGTTTCACAATCTATTCCTTATATATATATATATATATATATATATATATGATATTAAAAGAAAATTCCACTCCTATATATTAATTTGAATTTTTTTTAAAAGAATGAAAAGACATTTTAAAAATTGAAAAATAAATTAAATACAACCACTGTATTGGAACTTAAGCAACAGATTTAATAAAAACATTTATCTGATCCAGTTTTTTAGGGTCAATATATTAATTGTATTTTATGTGTATATATATATATAGAGAGAGGGAGAGAGAGAGAGAATAGAGAAAGAATATTATATCAAAAGTAATATTTTTCCTATAAAAAAATATAAAAAAGAGATATTTTTACTGGATCCTGAGTAGATCTAATAGTGGATCCAATAATAAAATAAATAAATAAATATTTATTTTTGTTTCTTCATTTAGTACATTTTGGAATGAATATATTGTCTTTCATTATGTTTGTAGAAAGCAATATCATAGTAGACACTTTTCCTTTACATTTACATAGGATAAAAGGAAAGAATTATTAAATATTTTTTTTTACATAAAATTTATTTTTTAAAAAAAATTTAACAAAGTAATTATTAATTAATAGTCTCAAATCAACAATGTGAACAAAAACATCTACACATATGTATAAGAAGAAGAATGTGTTGGGATGGGATTCAATCCTAGGAGCCATTGATGCCAGGAGTGTCAAAGAATGGGAAACTCCATGTATTCCACTTTTGCAAGTTTAACCCCTTGTCTGGATTGGGGTGTTTGAAAGGTTGATAAAATTTTATAAAGTTAAAAATCTCTCACTCCTTGTTTGAGAAGCTAATTCTCATGATGGGATGAGGTTTTTGAAAGGTTTAAAAACCTTCCAAAACTTTCATTTTCTTAACCCATCAGTTTAGTGGATTGAGGAGGTAAAGTTTTTGAACTTTATGTAATTTTGACTACTTTGACTTTTTGGTCCTTATTTTATTTTTATAAATCTTATTTAGCCATTTTCTCAAAACTTATATCTAGATGGTATTTTAATGTGAAACCTTACTTTATAACCAAACAAAATAGATTATAAACCACACTTTACCTTACTTTCTTCCCAATCAAGACAAAATTAAATTATTTACCTTATCTTACTAAATCTTATTTTACCATACTTTAAAAAAAACCTTACCTTACCATCCATTGTCCCAAACATGGTGTAAAGGGAAACTTGGAAAATATTCTATACTAGTTTTGGCAGGGATTAGTTTAAATTAGGAAACTTCAGAAAACTGAATTGTAACTTTGTATTGAGAAAATTTTTATTGCTAAACATCAACCTCCATTCTTTAGTTTTTTTTTTTTTCTGAATAATTTTCTGGAAAAGAAGCTTTTTTTTTTTTCCATAACTGAACAAGGCTCAAGTATTTGTGTGAAAAAGTGCAATATCCGAGGGAGAATGCTTGAGATTAAAAGATGTGAAATGGAGGCTTTGGGGTTGCAGATCTGCACCATAAACAGAATTGTGAATAGAGTTTCAGAGATCATTTTTGAGAAACTGGACGCTGCTTTATGCAATGTTGAATTATGGTTTTTTGTGGAAGATTTTTAGAGGATGAAGGGGCGAAAATAAATTCTGAATTTGCAAACTACATGCCATTACACCTAGAATTCTTTAAGTATCAAGATCTCATTTGCATCTTGCTGGAGGTTAGAACTGTGTTTCTCAATCCTAAAAATGCTATGTTGCTAGAAATAGTTGAAAACAGTTCTCTAATTGATCGGTAATTGAAATATTTTTCATGTATGTATGTTAGAGGTTTCTGTCACTACTAATCCAACTAGGACTTGAACTCTAAAATAAAAAATTATAACAGCAATGAATTAGGCGCCCCAAAATGCTACTGCCCATTCCATTGCTGTAAACCTTGAAATTGCTATGATACTTATGACTTCTGAGCCCATGGAGAACATATAAATATTCTGTCTTCATTTGCTGCATTCCTAAAGTTAGGTTTCTGCATACAGTTTATCCCATCCCATTGCAGCTTACCCCTGAACCTCCCACACTTGCGTGCTCATTCTGGCCCCTCCCCTTCTCCTCTTCCCTGCCAAATGTAGTTAATTGTGAACCATAAGTTGGTGTATTACAGATTTATCTTGGTTTATGATCTTCTGGTCTCATCAAGATGTCAGGCCATGCAGAATTATATCACAACTACGAATGCATTATTTTGTTGTGGTTCTCTGATAGTAATTAGAACTGATTTGGGTGCTATCTACATCAATGCCATTATTTTCTATTTTTTATTTGCTAATCGCAAAATTGAATTTCTGTGTGCAGGGCCAGGTTGCTCGTTGCTGCGGTAGAAAGTCTACGAGGATTTGTTGATATATATCAAAGTCTGAATTCCTTTCCTGAAATATTCTTGCCAATTTCGACATTGTTAGTTGAAGTGGCAAAACAGGAAAACATGCCAGCAGCATTGCAAGAGAAGTTTAAAGATGTTGCTCAGCTTATTAAGAAGAAAGCTGATGAACATTATATTCTACGACAACCACTTCAAATGCGGAAGCGGAAGCCAGTGCCCATCAAACTATTAAATCCCAAATTTGAGGAGAAGTAATTATCTGCCTCTTATTTATTGCATTCTGCTACTGAGTACTTAGAATGTCTTGAAACTGAACTTTTAATTGCAATATCGATCGACAGCTTTGTCAAGGGTAGAGATTATGACCCAGATCGTGAACGCGCTGAAAGAAAAAAGTTAAAGAAACTCCTAAGAAGTGAAGCTAAAGGGGCAGCTCGTGAATTGCGCAAGGACAACTATTTCTTATTGGAGATGAAGGAAAAAGACAAAGCACTGCTGGAAGAAGAAAGAGCAGAGAAGTATGGACGGGCAAGAGCTTTCCTCCAAGAACAGGAACATGCTTTCAAGTCTGGACAGTTAGGAAAAGGCAGGAAGAGAAGAAGATGAAACTGATTTTGCTGGTTCTGTATCATTGTGCTACTTGGGTGTTTCCCGTGTTATTTGTTCTCATTCCTAAAGGTAACATATTTCCCTATATATATATATATATATATATATATTAGTGTCACTTCTATATTACATAGAGGTTTTATTTGGGCAGCTGTAGAACTAGGTTCACTGCTTTGCTATGTATTTATCCCTTTTGTGCAAAGCAGAACCGAGAGCCATGTAAAAGTTTCCATATGCAATATTTATTTATGCAGTTTTCAATTTCTAGTTAAAATCCATGGTTTGAGATTCTAATGTGTTGCTTTGATTAGAATCTTGGAAAGTAGCACGCGCATGCTATAATTTGAAGTAGAATTTTTCATTCTGCTGCTTTGGCCTCTGGGCATAAGAAGATGATTCTTACAGGAGGTGTGAGTCTCGAGCATATGATTGACGGAAAATCCCACCTCCCAGTCACCTCTCTATGTAGATGCATAATATGAGTAGTTCATACTCAGAATTTTCCTCATGTTCTTTGCAGTGCGGCCATTGCTGCTCCCTTGTTGCACTGTGCATGAATTGTCCTTGCAACGCGAAAAGGGTATCTAAACCATATTGCAGCTTTCCCACTTGTGTTGAATTTAAAAACTAAGCAAACTATTTTGTAGCTTGAGAATACAGGGCCACCAATTTAGACCAGATTATAACACCAAAGAGACGCTGACAACACAATATAACTTAACAAACAGTAACTGGAAATTGGGATTGAGCCGTTAATAATAATGGGAAAATAAGTAGATGGGACCATCAAATAAAATCGAAGTGATAGTATTCGAGATCTCATATAGTAATTGTAGGGGTGTACACTTGTTTCATAGACGTAAGCATATAGCCCCATCACAAAATATTTGCGTCTTCAATCAAATTTATTCTGCCCAGATAGATAACACGCCATCTTCTATAACATATTTTTATTTTTATTTTGTTTCTTTATTTTTGCTATTTTTACTTATGAAGAAGATATGTTACAGTTGAGTGAAGTCAATTGACGCAGTGAATTTTAATGTGTTTATATTATTGACCCCATTAAAAATTATTTTTAAAATTTTTACCCATTAATATTGTGTTCTAGAAATAAAATTTATAAACGCTTACATGGTATTTGCATTTTTTAAAAAATAAAATCTAGAGGGTATGATAATGATAATTTATTTTTGTATCGCAATAATAAAAACTGAGAAAACCCAAATTTTGGACTTCAATAATTTTTTTTACATAAAACTAAAGGGCAATTTCATTTTGTATAATTATATTAGATATTCTATATTTTCATTAATATTTATTGATTTTCTCGTTTTCAAACTTATTTTATCATAATTCAAATTAAATTGAATAAAAATATTTATTTTACTTAATTATTAATAAATTTATATAGAAAAATCCCCATTTAAGCAATATCCCAAAAAAAAAAAAAAAATCAGATTCACATAATATATATTGATCCCATATATTTCAAATCCTAAGTCTACCACTCAATATTAAGTTTTTTTTTTTTAAAAAAAAAAATCCTGTAATAGACTGAAGAACAGACACAAGCAAATTGTGGTGATCATGTTGCATTACAAAAATAAATAAAGACCTGGTCCCCATAGGCATGCACTACAAAAACAGTAAGAGACCAAGCAAAATGATGTTAGGTCAAGCTTCATAGGCTGTGATCCCTAATAGTGTATAGCACTAGAATTGTGACATAGCACCTGCAAGGTCTAATGAGTTATTCAATAGCAGATGCTCCATTGTAGTAAAGATAGCTAAACTATCCTCTCCTGTTGTTATTGCTATCATTTCCTTTGAATTAATTGAGAAGGTGATTAGTTAAGACAGGTTAAAAGCTTAAATAACTTCCATTCTCTTTCTTAAGCTCAAAGGTCTTTGACCACACCAACCCTATCCAACACCTAAATCCACCTTTATTATTATTAATTTTCCATCCTCTTCACAAAAGGAATGATACCCTTTTATATTCAAGTAGAGAAATTTCCATAGAGCGAAAATTATAAAGTCAATTCCTAGCATTGAATTCTTTTACAACCAATTACATCTCAATACTTCCAATTTCTTTTTCATGTAAATAATAAATTCTTTGTATATAGAAGTTATAAATTTATTATTTTTTTAATGCCTGTATTAATTGATTATTGTTTTAGATTTAGTACTACATTCAGGATATTTGTTGTTTTTCTTTTATATATAGAAGTTATAAATTCTATTACTCTGTGATAATTTTATTTTTTACATTTAAGTGACAAAAAATTTTTTAAAAATCACACACACACATATTAGTTTTAACATTTTTTAAAATCCAACCTTTTTTTTTTTTTTTTGTTTTACTTCTCAATGAAAAACTTTGATATTTCATTGGACCACATAAAAGATAAGATATTTCTTATCAATAATCTACAACCAATACTTTCTTATGGATTTTTTTAACCTATAAATTAACATATTTTAATAAACTTTTCTTGATTATTATTAGATATCTAATTTTGATTTAATTTTGACTCAAAATATTTTAGATGTAATGAATTGTACATTGATGGTTAGTAGTTGATGTAAAGTTGTGCAAACAATAAATTTTAGATTGTTACATATTGTACAATTGATAAGTGTTGTATAAAATCCTATGTAATTTAAGACTTAACTTAAATTTGAAATGGAAATTGAGTTTTAAAAATCAATGAAGAAAACCTTTAGTGAAATATTTTGATTATTATATGAGAAAGTTTTATGAAAAAATTTTGATTGTTGTTTATACGATACACAAATTTTTGCAAACTGAAAAAAATAAAATATGCAACTATAGTAAAAAATTATATGAACAATAAACTATATAGTTTTTAGTATAGTAGGTGATTATCAAAATATTAAAATTTTGTTATGAGAAAATGTCAAAACGTAATCATCTTAGTCTTGATTAGGGTTTCTTATCTAGGTTTAGGGTTTGCCATTTGGTTTTGTTAAGGATTGATATGTTTTTGCTTCTTTTCTACGAGGTAAGGCATTGTCTAGAGATTATTTGCTAGTGTTTTGGTAGAATGTCAGATGAGTTGGAGTAGTTATTGGGTAGGGTTAAACTATGTAATAGGAAGGAAGAGATTATGGATGTGGGTGGCGATGATGAGTTGGAAATTCAGGAGAGCATAGATCCTAAATATTGTCTGATCAATCAAATACTAGCAAACAAGCCATATAACTTATAAAACATACAACAAGCCCTTATTAAAGCTTGAAGATTGGCAAATCTTTTCATGTTAAAAGAGGCGGAGTCATAATTCTTTTGTATGATAGTTTCAATTAGTTAATGATTAACATAGGGTTTACAAGAATGGCCCTTGACACTTCGATAAGTAACTCCAAATTTTAGGAGAAATTGATTATGATTTACACCCTTCTCAAATTTCTTTGAATCATTGTCCTTTATAGGTCTAGATTTGTGACATCCTATTAATTATAAAGACAAGAATTTGTTCTCTAAAATTACAAGAAAAATTGACAATATTGTTAAAGTTAATGATGAAGATTTGAATGTTTATCTCTAAGATTATAAGAAAAATTGACAGTATTGTCAAAGTTAATGATGAAGATTTGAATGTTTACTGTAATTTTATGAGGGCTAAGGTTTTGAAGGATATGAGGAAGCCTATTGTTAGAGGTCTTATGATTTTGAATAGGAAGGGGGAATAGGTTATAGATGCATTTTAAATATGAAAATTTGTAAAACTTTTGCTATTGGTGTGGGATGATGGACCATATTAAACATGACTATAAGGAACTTAAGACTATTCTTACTGACCAATAGTTATTTAGGCCAGAGTTACAAGCTTTTCTATTTCAAAACAATTTATTGAATTAAGGATAGAAGGCATGGAAAACATTATAGGAATGGTACTTAGGCTAAGAATTTAACTAGCTTAATATAAGGTAACATATTCCATTTGTGAGGATAGAGGATTGGAATAATGAAATAGGTCTTAGTGTTATAAATAACGAAGGTGGACGTACATATGGTAGCTAAGTTGGTGATCAAATAAAGGTAGTAAATTAAAATATTTTTAAATAGGTTCTTGTTGAGGAAGGTAAAATGACATTGGAGAGGCCCATGCAATATGAGCATGTACAAGCAAGTCCTACACATGCATCATCAAATATGATGACTAATATTGATCTAGCTATGTTATTTTCTATTAGTAGTAGGGTAGATGTGAAGTGTTATAAAGGAAAGATAAAAAAAAAATTAAACTAAATGTTTTAAAAGATGGGATTGAAGCTCATGTGGCAAGTAGGTATAGTGATCAACAAGTGAAACATACCTAGAAAAGGTTGGCTAGTACCTAGATTTTAGGAATTATAGATGATCAACGAATGACAAGTGTGGTCACAAAAGTGGCAAGCACTACATCATTAGGTATGTTAACCTAAAAGCATACTCTTGATATGGACTTTGACTATGAACAAGTTGAGAAAAAGGATCCTTTAAGGAAGTTGATTTATTGGAAGCAACTGGTCACCTGCCTCGCCATACCCAACAAGGCTTTTTAGCTTAAACCTTCATGATTTAGGCAACTGGTGGATGGTTCACTGACTTCGCCAATTGGTAAGAGTTTTACTTTCATATGATGTTTTTAATGGAAATAAAATTGATGTCATAGGAATTAAAAGATAATAAAGTATTTATTAATTTAATTATTTATAATGGATAGTAAGGTATAATAGGTGACTTATTGATTTTTTGGTATAAAGACATTATCTTACTATTTTCAATTTGTTTCATAATCATATTGATTTTGGAATTAAGGAGGTTGTTGGCCTAAAGAGCTTTAGAGGGAGGGGGTTAAAAAGGGCTATGGTAATTTATGTAATTTTTGAATTAGTAAGAGGAAAATCACAATGCAATAAGGAGACATAGAGATTTATAGAGGTTCAACTATAACTTAACCTACATTATCTCTTCTGATATGCCACTAGAGATTTTTACTAAGACAAATAGCTTACCCTGTGCTATTAAAAATTTTATAAAGTAGATTTGTTAGGTATCACTTAAGCCTTTACAAGGTGAATTTATAAGTGCTATTAAAACCTTTATAAAGTACATTTATTAGATATCACTTAAACCTTTACAAGGTGAATGTATAGGTACCACCAATACCTATCCAATATAGTTTTTAAGCATTATCTAAAGCCTACCCAAGATAAAATTTATGCACTATCTTAAGCCTTTCACAATAGCATAATAATATATTGTAAGTATACTAAAGAAAGATCACGTCACTAATACTTAAGCTTCTCCTTTTACAAGAGTGGTACAACATTGATTGAACTCTAATTAGAGTTGGACGCTAGAGTTAAGTAAAAAAGTAGGTTTAAGTACTTTATACTTTTCCTTGTTTAAATTAACTCTATAAAGTGAAAGAATGAGTTTTGTTCTCAAATGATCTTTTTGTTCATAATAGTAGTAACTTATTAGCATCATATCTAAGGTTTGTAGTCGATGGCCTTATATAAGTTTCATAGCAAAAAAAAAAAAAAAACTACAAATTTGTCAAAAGCTTCTCAATATGGCTGGTAGACCTTGCAATGATCGTTGAGATCCTTACCACAATTGTTAAATGCTTAATGACCTCAACAGCTAGTTTAGTGCTCATTAGATGACTTTCTTGATTCTCTTAACCATGGCCATCCAGATTGACTCACAATCATTGAATTGCCTTTCAATGTCATTATGAAGTTTCAATAGTCATTAGAGCATTTTTAATTCATACAAACTCTACAACCTTATCTAGAATATATTTTTTTTAACTATTGTTATTCAAAGTCCCATGTTCGTTGTCCTATCAACAATCATTAAAACTTTTTCCACTATTATTGTGACTTCATGATTATTACTACTTTGAACAAGATTTATAGCCTTATTTGGAACACTTTTTCAATTGGTATTGTCTTATGTGCCATGCTCGTTATTCATTCAACAGTAATTAGGTGATTTCCATGCCGTTATTGACCTCATAATTTAGATGTATTGATTGGCATTAGACATTTTTTCATTAGCATTGATGTAATCTATAGTCATTGAATTTCTCCACGAGTGTCAGAGGAGGTACACTATAAAAAAGAGTTTGCCACTTCTAAAGGATTTTTTCAATTAGTTGTTTTTCTCCATCAGTAGGTGTTGAGCGCTTTAATGATCATTGATGTTATTCTATGATCATTGATATATTTTTGCTCAAGTATATGTTCTTGTTTGACTTACATTCTTTTATCATTCTCAATAAATATGTAGAATCCTTTTTATTATGAATTTAAGATTTCTTAGGCTTTAAGTAGCATACCTTAATCTTCCTTCATTTTGAACTTTAAAAAATATGATATTGAGAGTCCTACAAGAAATCTTAAAATACTTGCACACAAGTTAGTCCTTTAACCCTTATTTATGATCATGAAAATAAGAATTAAAACCTTAAGATTTAATAGAGGTAAATGGTTTGTGATAATGGTATGGCCTATGGGTTTATGGTTAGCTAGAAAATAATAATAAAGATAAAACTTAGTCTTTGTTCAAGGACTTATACAACTTATCCAATGAGCTATATATGATTGTTCTTTAAAGATTTTAATAAGGTGTTGTACACCTATTAAAGGAAGGGTTATATCTTAAGGCTAGTTAGAAAATCTAAGAATATGGTTGAACCTTGCAGTTTTAATGATATTAATGTTATTGGTATGGAATTTACTTAGAATAATAGTCAAGTAGGTGTTGATAATGTCCAAGAAAGATTAGACATATTTGTGGTTTTTGCATTTTGAATGCCAAAGGTTCAACATTTTCTTAAGATTGCTTTAGGTTATAATCTAGTGCATTTCAATATAAAAGGTTTTAGGTTTACTAACGTCAATAAAAAGAAAGTGTTTCATTTTGAAACTATATAAGTACAAGAACGAAGTTATGAAGAGGCCACTAGATTAGCATTGGACTCAAATTCTAATTATAAATATTTTTGTCTTTTCTTGAATGAAAATTATTTGAAGGCTCTATCATATTAGAATTATTCCTATTTTGGTCATATCAATAAGGAGATCTAATCTTGTACGAGGCAATTAGAAGGGCAATAAACATAGGCTAACTCAATGCTTAGTAAATAGAAATAGTGTATGATATAGAATAGGCTAGATAACCTTCTTAAATGTGAAGAGATGATGTGACATTAGAGGTCTAGGGCCTTATGGTTTAAGGAGGGTGATAAAAATACTAAATATCGTCATATGAAATCATTTAACAAAAAAGGCAAAACACTTTAAAAAGAATTTGAGATAGGCGAAGGAATTAGGTAAAGTTGTGGATGATATTAAAGAAGTTGTTTGTGATTTTTATAATGACGTTTTCTCTAGCTCAAAATCCTTTGATAATGACCCAATGGTTAAAGCCGTCACTAACAAGTTGAGCAATGACATGATTAATCTTCTTCATTCCTCATTCTTTAGTGAGGAGGTTCTCTCTGCTTTACACTAAATGCATCCGTCTAAGGCACCAAGTCCTGATGATATGTCCATTATTTTTTTTCCTTAATACATTATAAGTAGTGATGTCCTTAAAGTTGTCTTTGAGTTTTTTAATAACAATTTTGTGCCTAAAAATCTTAACTATACTTTTATTACTCTTGAAGTTAAATCTCTTAAATCCATAAAAAGATCTTCGCTTGTAAGTTTATACAATATGGTTTATAAATTTATGTCTAAAGTTTTTATCTAATAGGTTCAAGTGTGTTCTACAAAACATTATAAATGAATCTTAAAGTGACTTTGTCTTAAGTAGATTAATCATTGATAATGCAATCATTGTTAAAATGCAATCCCTTATAAAAACTATGATCATGAGTCTTGAAGGTCTTATTGATATTAAATTTTTTATGAGTAAGGAGTATGATTAAGTTAAATGGAAATATTTAGAGAGAGTAATGATTAAAATGCAATCCCTTTCCCATTTTATGTAATTAATTATATTATGTCTATCTTTTCTTTTTCTTTTCTTTCCTTAATAATGGAAAATTGAAAGGCTATTCAAAGCCAAATGGGGTCTCCTTCAAGAGAATCTCATTTTCTTTTATTTGTTTGTGCTCTATATAGAAGGGTTGTTTTTCACTATTGATTAAAGCTTATGAAAAGAACGAGATCTATGGAGGTAGCCTATGCATACGCAGGTTAAAAATATCCTATATTTTCTTTATAAATGATGCACTATCATTCTTAAAAGCTTTTGTAGTAGATTACACAATAATTAAGTCTATCATTATGCAATATGAGAAAGCTTTAGGTTAAAGTTTCAATTTGAAAAGTTTGAGATATCTTTTATGGCATTGTCTATAACAGGCGAGGGTTAAGATTTGAGATATATTTAGCATAAATGAGGTGATGCATCATTTCTAGATGTTTAGGATTGCTGGCATTAATGAACATATAAAAAAAGACTAATTTTTGACTTAATGAGTGAGAGATTATGGAAGGAGATAAAAAGGTGGAAAGTAAGATTTCTTTTTAAAGTGAGTAAGGAGATTCTCATCAAATTTATTGTGCAAGCTACCCTAATATAAATTATGATTTGTTATGCTATACATATTCATTAAATAGTTGCTAAGTTTTAATGAGATAATTCTACAAAAGATTGTAGTATCCATTAGCATTATGTAATGTGAAAATGGAGGGTTAATCTTGAATTCAAAAATTTGAGAAGCCTTAACATTGCCCTATTAGTGAGAAAGGCTAGCGACTAATCACTGGTGGTTCATTTCTAAGTATTAGTATGCTGAAAGTAGAATATTATCCTAGATATGATTTTTAGGATGCAGAGATTACAAGTTATTAGACCTTCCTTTGACATAGTATGCTTCAAGGCAAATCTATTCTAGATGTAAGGTTTTTCTTAGATTTGCAATGGCAATTCAATAAAGATTTAGGATGACTAGTGAATCATTAGGTCGAGCATATGAAACCCCTCGTGCATAACTTTTTTTAATCTAAGAAAGCTATGGTTAGGGCCTTGATTGATCTAAATATAAGGAGTTGGAGAAAAGAGTTAATTACTTAGGTTTATCTACCTTTTGAAGATAATTCTATACTTGAAATATTGATCAATTAGTGCCTTCTAAGGGATGTTTTATTTTGGTCATTTCAAAGAACAATAACTATGAGGTGAGATCTGGTGTCACTTCTTTTAATGGATGTATTATTATAATCATGGAGGCTCATCTTTATTCCACTCTATTTATGAATTATAGAAGGTAGTATGGTCTTTAAAAGTCCACCCTAAGCTAAAACATTTTATGTTCTACCTTGCTTTGATAGATAAAGTAAATGAGGGCAAATTATAAATGAATATTATGCAAATTATAAATAAATATTATATGTGTAGGGCTCTAAAAGAGAGTGAGTTACATGGATATAAGGACTATAAGAATGAGGTGTTTAACTAGCTTCACCTATGGGCTTAAGGGTGTACATTTACTAAGAATACAATATTCAAGAACGGATCTGCCATATCTATGAACATCCACCTATGTCGAAATTCAATGTCCTTGTGGTGCACCTTTATGCATTTGGGATAAGCAAAACAATATTATGTGTGGGAAGCATCCGCATGAACGTTTGGATATCTTTTGACTAGGTTTGCAATTATTAGATAATTTCTAAAGAGTGCAATCCAATAAGAGCATCAAAGGAGGTGACTATTAACAAGTGGAGTCCATTGTTAGTTGGGTCCTATAAATTTAATATTGATGCATCTGTGGATGCCAACCTAGATAGAACTATAATGGAGATTGTTATTCATAATGATAAAGGCTCAGTCTTAATCTCCAATGGAAAGAAATTGGAAGGGTTACATAGACTCAGAGATGGATTAAGGTTTACTATATTGTATAGGTTGGAAATTGCATAGGAAAGTAGCTTGAATGGTTTGGTGGTGAAATATGATGTTCAGACATTGTTAAAGTAAAGTGCAAAGTGGCATGCATGGATTTGGTCCCAACTACTTAGTATTGAAGGATATCTTATTTCATTCCTAGAGTTGATAATCAAGCTGCTTATAACTTAGTTAAATGGGCTTTCTTCTTAGATAATGACACTATTTTAATGGAAGAGGTGCTTAGTATTATTCAACTATTTTTAATAAGTGACCTTAATTTTGATCTCTAATGAAGCTATCTTATTCCTATAAAAAATAAAATATTGTTAAGAGATTTAATCCTAGTACTTAATTTTGAAGATGGATTATTACAATTTAATTGTAGGTTAACTTTGAGGACATTTAGCACCTACATATTACTAAAGGCAAAATAGATTACAATCAACTATGAAATTTAGGGTATGTTTACAATTGTTATTACCAATAATTGGTTTGAAAGCAAAAAATTTAAAAAATTTATTTTTCTTAATTTGTTATAAATTTTCTTTTAATATAGGCATTGCAAGGTAAGAGTTGATTGTGAAACTAATATTTTAAAATTTCACCAATAACGAAAATTTAAAATATTTTAAAAACTTAAAAATGTCATATAATAAATAAAATCATTTTGTTTACAATAGTAATACCAATGATGTGGTGTGGCATTAACATTTGTACCTATGGACATAGTGCACTTTTTTATATTTCAAACAGATTTTAAAAACCATTTAAAATGTACTAACAATAAGTAGGGTTAGTTACTAAGAACTCATGTGATGTTTGTCATAAAATATGGTTATTCAGTGTATATCTATATACTATATAAAAATATTTAAAATTTCTAAATCAATCAAAAGACTTTAAAGATAAAATAGAAAAATATTATATTATAATTAAATTAAATTAAAGTATCCCTCTTTATAATTATACAAAATTAGGATATTATAAATATTGGAAGTTAGGCGAGGAATAAAAATAATTTATTGAAGTTTAACTTGCTTTGAAGGTTAATTTAAATATTAATATATGTAATTATTTTTTTTATAAATATACTAGCTAATTATGTAGCAGCTAATTAATTACAAAATATTAATCCTAATGCAAAGGGACTAAATAAATATGGCTAAAAAATAACTAAAATACATGACTCTTAACGTAAATGTATCAACTAATTATGGCTAAAAATAACAAACCTTACGCAAATTTATGAATAGAAAATATAATAATTATGTTTAGGGTACTAAGGAATCAATAATTCAGATGATTTTCTTTGCAGGTTAAAAATAAAATAAAGTAAATAACTAAAATAATAAAAAAATAAAAATCAATGGATATAAAAAATTTTTAAAAATGCAAATAATAGGTTTAACTCAACAATGTTATGAGACACATGAATTAATCTTGCACTTGTTACACACATCCATCATAAAAGTGAACTATTTTTTTATTTTGGTAGTAATAAAAAGTAAACTTTTGTTAGAATTATAAATATGCCTAATTATGTAATAATTGTCTTATAGAGAAAAAGATGTCTCCCCTCCAAAATTGACTTTGAATTGAATATAAAATAGAAAAAATTTCATAGCAACCTACCATAAATGACACTTTGGTTAATTTCCATAATGCAATCATCATATAATAGTAAAAAAGGCTATCAATTCACCTAAAACCATTGTTATTATTTTGAGTTTTCACAATAGAACCAAATAATCTAGAATACATGGGTAATTGATGAATTAATGTAATTTTGATTCTAATTTTTTGTTCTACAATTTCTTAATATCCCAATTATTTATCTTTAATTGGTTTTTGATTTGTTAAAAATCCATCAAATTAGTCAGTTTTCAAAACATTACAATAAGCATCTAATCTCATTTATAGTGGTTACTTTGCTAAATCAAAATACATATTCAAATCCCATAACCCTAATCGGCTGTCCCAAAAAGCAATTTCCAATTAGATAAAAATAGGGATGAAATAAAATAATTTAAATTTCTAAGAAATTTTACACATCACAAAATCAAAGAAGTGTTGAAATTTGACATAAACATTCACTGTTTTAGTTAAACTCAATTAATTTTTTTAGTAAAAAAATTATTAATATATTTATGTCTCCATGCAAATAAAAAAAAAATCATGAGAAGTGTTATAATGTATTTAACAGATTACTGTTATGTGTGATTTTCTAAAATTTTTTTATCTATCAAATTCTTTAAAAGGAAAAAAGTTAAGTTTTGAAAGTTAATATTTTATAATAAAAAAAATTAACGAAAGTATTTCATAATCTATTGACTACTATTAGTCATTCTTTCCGCTAGCTATATACTGGTTATATTATTTACTATTTTTGATATTTTTTCCTCACATTATTCAATACTTAATGGTAATAAATGATGTTTTAATAATTCAAATGGATGTGCAATATTATGAATTGAAAATTTTTTTATTTGATATGAAAAAATAATTTTATTTTATTTTAATATTACAAATAAATAATAAAAATAAATTATTCTCTAAAATAAATTTTCTACAAATAAATTATTTTTTTCGTAACACTAATTATCTGTTAAACTCCTCTTTGAAATTTGGCACTAGGGTGAGAATAAAATATCATCCTAAATTTTTTTCTAAAAGATGAAAAAAAAAAATATTAGCCACCAATTAGTATCAGTATTTTTAGTTTGAGAAGATGATCAATATAATTAAGAATCAATTAAATTAATTAAAAGTCTATTATAACTAATTAAAATTAGTGAAATGAACTAAATTAAATCAAATTTAAAATAATATTATTTGTAAAATTTTATAATTATATTTTTATTTAAAGTTTAAATATTAAATATTATTTATTAATATATTATTTTATTTTTTATTTTAACATATTTTAAATATATCATATATATATATTTTTAAAAAATTTATGAAATTAAATTAATTAAATCGAACAAATTAAAAATTAACTGCAAATAAATTTTAAAAACGTTAAATATTACAGTGTGCAACTAGATAGATAGATAGGCAGCGCCCCCATCGTTTGGTAAACCTCTAATCAGAGGTCAAACAACCTGTAATCATCCATCATTCAAATAAAATAAAATAAAAACTCAATTAATGAATTTTAGCTCAAATGATAAAAAAATATTTCTTTCTATGATGATTAAACTCAATATAAATTAATTTATTTAAAGTATTTTAAAAAAAATTACTTATATAAAAAAAATCGCACAAATCAATAAAAGATTAATCAAACCAAAGAGCATTAATTTTTTTTTTTGAAAAGAAATAGCATTAATTGTCTGCTACATTTCTTTCACACAAAATATATTTATATATTAATGTAATAATAATCTCATCAATGTCAATCGCTCTCTCCTCCATACTCGCCACTTCCTTTTCCTTTTAGATCATTCTAAATGTTTGAAGCAAGTAAAACTTTAAATCTTTTTTCTTTCTTTGCAATCCTACCATGTTCATGAATTCCTTATAGAATCAAGAATTCATGCAGATTCTGATATGGGTTCATCATGAAGGGTTCAATTCATAGTCTAAAGATTGCATCTTTAGTCACTGTATTTTGTAGTTTTCTAGTTTCTTCAGCACCTGTTGAAGATGATGTGAGGTGTCTTCGAGGAGTCAAGAGTTCACTTAGCGACTCACAAGGGAAGCTGAGCTCATGGAACTTTGCGAACTCATCATCTGGTTTCCTCTGCAACTTTGTTGGCGTCTCTTGTTGGAATGATCAAGAAAACAGGATTATCAACCTCCAATTGCGTGACCTGAATCTGTCTGGACAAATTCCTGAGTCCTTAACGTATTGTAAGAGCCTCCAAACTTTGGATCTTTCAGCTAATGCTCTATCTGGTACTATTCCTCCTCAGATATGTACATGGTTGCCTTACTTGGTTAGTCTTGATCTGTCCAATAATGATCTTTCTGGGCCTATACCACCTGATCTTGTCAAGTGTACTTATTTGAATAATTTGATACTGTCTAATAATCATCTGTCTGGAACTATACCTTTTGCACTCTTTAGTTTGGCTAGGCTAAAGAGGTTTTCTGTCGCAAATAATGATCTTTCTGGTACAATTCCTTCATTCTTTAGTCGTTTTGATTCTGGGGATTTTTCTGGGAATGATGGACTTTGTGGGAAGCCTTTAGGATCAAAGTGTGGTGGGTTGAGCAAGAAAAATCTTGCAATTATAATTGCTGCTGGGATATTTGGTGCTGCAGGATCTTTGTTGTTGGCTTTTGGGGTGTGGTGGTGGTATCATTTGAGGTATTCTAGGAGGGGAAAGAGAGGGTATTGGATTGGAAGAGGTGATGATACTAGCTGGGCTGAGAAGTTGAGGGCTTATAAGCTTGTTCAGGTTTCATTGTTCCAAAAGCCTCTTGTTAAGGTTAAATTGGCTGATTTAATGGCAGCTACTAACAATTTTAGTCCTGAGAATATCATAATTTCGACCAGGACTGGTACTACCTATAAGGCAGTTCTCCCTGATGCATCTGCACTTGCAATCAAGCGTCTGAATACTTGTAAGCTTCATGAGAAGCAGTTTCGGTCTGAGATGAATCATTTGGGACAGCTTAGACATCCAAATTTGACACCCCTTTTGGGATTTTGTGCGGTGGAGGATGAGAAACTTTTGGTTTATAAGCATATGTCCAATGGGACTTTGTATGCTTTGCTTCATGGAAATGGTACCTTATTGGATTGGCCAACAAGATTCAGAATTGGTCTGGGTGCTGCTAGGGGTCTAGCATGGCTTCATCATGGATGCCAGCCACCATTCTTGCACCAAAACATATGCTCCAATGTAATTCTTGTTGATGAAGATTTTGACGCTAGAATCGTGGATTTTGGATTGGCAAGGCTTATGACTTCTTCAGATCCTAATGAGAGCAGTTATGTTACTGGGGATTTAGGAGAACTCGGTTATGTGGCACCAGAGTACTCAAGCACTATGGTTGCTTCGCTTAAAGGGGATGTGTATGGATTTGGTGTGGTTCTTCTGGAGCTTGTGACAGGGCAAAAACCTCTTGATATTAGTGCAGCTGAAGAAGGGTTCAAGGGTAACTTGGTGGATTGGGTGAATCACCTTTCAAATTCTGGTAGGCTCGAGGATGGAATTGATAAAATTCTTTGCGGTAAGGGACATGATGAGGAAATCTTGCAGTTCTTGAAAATTGCTTTGAATTGTGTGGTTGCGCGTCCCAGGGACAGATGGTCTATGTACTGGGTTTACCAATCCTTGAAGGTCATTGGCAATGACCTTGGATTCTCAGAGCAGGACGATGAATTTCCGTTGATTTTTGGGAAGCAGGACAATGAATGAACAAATGTAACTTTGGAGCTAAGATGGGAGAAGCCAGACAAAGCGGTAAACGCTTTTGTTATATTGAATTTACACGTTTTCAGGTAAGTTATTGATTGCCCTGGATGTAAATGGTGTGATCTCCATTTCAGCATCATTCTCCCATTTGTTATGTATACACATTTTATAGATATGTACAATATAATAAAACTTTTCTTCAGCTCAGGTCCTTGAATGTCGAGAAATATCATTGTTTTGCCTTTCTGTTCCATGAAAAAACCAATGTTGACTATGCCTGAAATCTGTAATATGCTCTGTCTATAACCTTTGGATTCGGTTTAAAAGATAATGCATGAAGCATGCAATGCAATTAATCCTCATTGTTGTTCTTAAGCTTGCAATGCAATGAAGCTATATTTCACTTTTTCCAACAAAATGAAATTCTGCAATCTTATATGTTTCACAGCACTTGTTTATGATATCTCCTTTATTCCTTTCTTTTTTGGGTATTATGGCTACGGCGGCTCAGACCTCTTGAGGCTATGATCTATGTTTCTGTCATGCTAATATGATCTTATTCCAAGGTGACACTTATTAATGCAATTATTTTGCTGCCAATTTGGTGTGCATCATGGAGGAGATATCCTTGCTATCCAACTGTGATGGACTGACAAGAATTTTTGATAATTCTGTGTCTGCATGGAATAAGTAGCAGTTGCGAAAAATGGCAACTGAGCTTAGACCTAAGCAAGTTTTTTCTCATGTGATAATTTGGGCTATCTTTTTCACCTTTTATAGTTATAATCAGAAAGAAATGTGTTAGCCTTATCCTCTGCAACCATAGCATAAGTAACCAAGCAGGAAAAGATGTGTGAGGTGAGAGTTTCTACTCAAAAGAAAATCGGAAACAACTCGAATTTGAAATGAATTGAAAATTTCAAGTTAATTTTGACTTAATTTTAACCTTACGGGTTCATTTGAATTGATTTAACTCTAAATATTTAAAATTTATTTAAGATTCAAATAGTATTTCTTATTTTAAAAAATTAAAATTATGAGTCATCAAACCTCACTTGACTTAAAAAATACTTCAAATTCTTTCATGTATCATGATTAAGTGACCCAATCTGGTTTAAAATGATTCGATTTCAATTCTATTCAAAATTGATTCTACTCAAATTTGTAAGCTTAGACTCATTTATATTCTCCCGGTGAGTGTTATGCCTTTGTTTAGAATAAAAATTCAACACTAGTTGATCCTATGGCATTAATCTTGCAATCAATTGTGGTAAATGAGATAGTAGGTGACAAACAGGTCAGTTAGTAAATTTAGTCTGAATGAATTAGTGAGTCACTCACTCATTGACTAAAATAGTAAAATCTCAATTTTATATATATATATATATATATATATATATATATATATATATATATATATATATATTTGAGTATTTATTAGTGTTAACTTTAATAATTAAACTAAAAAAAAAAAACCTCTCTTAATCACATGAACTAATTTTTGAACTTTCAACAGTTAGATTTATCCTAAATGATAATCAAGACTATTTGCAAGTGATGCATATAAAGAGACTATCAAAAGATAAGTTACTAGACCCTTTCCCATCTTATATATCGGCTTGATGAATTTTTCCATGAAATTCCATCTGTATTGTTATTATTATTATTTTTATTCTTCTCGCTTTATACTTTCTTTCATTCACCACAATTGAGATTAAACAAGCTTCAATTTATTTGGTTTCATTATGTCCCATTCCAAGCCCGCTTTGGTCCATATACCTTTTCTCTGCTATTGGTTTTCAAAGAGGAATTTTTTCTGCTATATATATATATATATATATATATGACGCTTCAATAATTATTATAATTTTTACTCATTCATGATTACTACACTTTTAATATTAAAAATTTAACTGTTCTAATAATTCTGACTTATAATTACTGTTTACAATGAAAATTATAAATATTTATTATTCAATTATAAAAACAGTAATAATTCATGGTAATGTAACCGTTGACTTGAAAGCAAAAAAAAGATTTATTAATGATTTATAAATATAAATATAAATTCGAATTTAGGGCTTATTTGATTTTCCTATTGTTAGTTGCTAGTAATTATTGTTGATTATTGATTAAATTAATCATGAATATAATAGCAATTTCATTAGAAAAAGGTTAAATAATATTTATATATAAATAATGTAATAAAAATAATATTAAAACAAACACTATATTAGAATTACTGGATATATTTATCTTTTTGTTTATAAAATAGAGCTTATTGACAAAAAGTAATACAAAGAATTTTTTTTTTTTTTTTAACTAGAGCTATTAGAAAGTTTATAAGCTATCAACACCTATTTTGAAATGAATAATTGTATTAATAAAATACATGCTAGTACCTCAAATATAATATGAAAGAAAAAATAAAAAGAACTCAAATTAGGAAAAACAAACATCTCCTTAATTTTAATTATTGTCACATTCGTTATAACCGCTGAACCGTACAAACCATTAAGAGATGAAATTATTGTGCAAGATAACTTTGAAAAGAAACTAACAAATACATAGAAAAAAA
>CATIWR010674537.1:0-40966 GCA_949677035.1 Omphalea diandra | reverse complement strand
CATGTATCTAAACCTTCAGTTTACCATTGCTGTTATTTCAGTATTTTGTGGAGGCTGGGGCCATTGCTGTGAGACGTGTTCGAAAAGAGGATATGCGCCATGTTGCTAAGGCGACTGGTGCAACCATGGTAATTCTTCTATATCTTCACCATAAGCGATTATTGCATTCATTCTTTCCCGTAAGCATGTTAGCTATGTTTCAAGTAGTGTTTACTCAGCTTTGTTGAGGATGCAGTTTAATTTTGGATTCACCACCATTTTTGGGCATGATAAGCTTTCACTGTCAGCAATCTTATCCCTCTTCAACTATGCATTTTCCTCAATCACTTGAAGAATTCTTTCAAAATTAAGGTGCTACCCTTTGCATTATTTATTAACCTCTTCTGTTAGAATGGCCCTTGAAATAATTCGTACCTCTCTTTTCAGAAGGCAGATACTGAACTCTTTCCTTCACTTTTATACCTTTTATTTTTGTCTGAATGTGGTCTGTCTTATATGCTGTTTGCTGCATTTTTTTTTCCAGGAATTCATTCTTACTATCTTATGTCCATGTTATCTTGGAATTGTTTGGTGTCTTTAGGTTTCAACTTTTGCTGATATGGAAGGGGAAGAAACATTTGATTCATCACTTCTTGGATATGCTGATGAAGTTGTTGAAGAGCGCATTGCTGATGATGATGCCATTATGATAAAGGGGACAAAATCTACAAGTGCGGTGTGTGATTTAAATTCTTTATGTTTTATGCGTTTTAGTAATGCTGGTACTAGACCTAAATGATTAAATCTGTGAAATCCTATATCAGTAAAGAGGTGTAACATATTATAAGCACAGTAATGTTCTGCTTGATTTTAGTGCACTTTTCAAGATAAAGTTGAATGAGGTTGAGTTAATGAAAGTGTAGTTAGATCACTGCATTCTTGCATTTTTAATTAGTTGATGATGTTTATGCAGGTCCAATGGCTTTCATGATCACTATAAGTTATCTGACTGATTATTATATGTTTAGGTTTCCTTAATTCTTAGAGGTGCAAATGACTACATGCTGGACGAGATGGAAAGAGCTCTGCATGATGCATTATCTATTGTTAAAAGGACCCTTGAGTCTAACCTGGTAAAGTTGATGGCTGTTGATTACATTATTTGCATTGTGTTTAACAATTTTAAATCAAAATTTCCATTAAAAAATAAAATTGATAGTGCAGACTTAGTTGGTTCCATATGCCATAATTCTTCTATGCAATAATAATGATTTTGCATTCAAGAGCATTGAATACAATCAGTAATGCATGAATATTATGGTCTCTCTAGGTTTTTATTTTGATCTGGAAATCTTCAGATGTTAAATTTGTCTCAAGATCCTTTTTTTACTTTTCTCTGCAGTCAGCAGTGTTAAGAAGCTTTATTAATTTCATAAGGTATTAGAATGGTGTATAGTGTCAATTGAGTGTCCTGGGCTCTTAGGCTGATATATATTTTAGCCTTGATAGATAAATCTATAATATGAAGTGAAGGTCTTAGTCTTACAAGATGCTAGGGTGGTGCTGTTATCAACTGAGCAATGAAAGAAATCCTATGAAGAATCTCAGTTGTCATCATGTGATACTTTCATAGCCTCTAGAAATTTGGGATGGAATGTCTATAATAATGAAGGAGAGAAACTGCACAATGTTATAAACAGTATTAAGCTGTCAGATGTGCCATCAGACTGGCCCTTCCACATTCATGTCAAGATTGCATGCAACTAAAGAGTCATATACTCTAACTCTATTGACAACAACCAGGTCAATTAGATATGGCCACAGCCTGTTTGCCAGGACTGAGTCGGCCAAAACTGGAACCAGCCCTAAGATGCTTTGGTTCCAGGCCCGTGCGTGGTGGAACCGGAACCAGAACCAGAAAAGCTTATTCTGTTGAGTTTGGAGCTCTAGAAATGGATCTTTGGTTCTTTCAGGTTCCTTTGGCCTCGGAATTGTGGTCATGTCTTGGAGGAGTAATGGGTGAACATGCCCCATAACAACTCTACTATCATATAGCAGAGAAATGTTTGGTCTATAAGGCCCATTGCATTGCAGCGGCCATCATTGAAGAATCTGAAAAATTGAATTTAAAGAGGATTATGGCTTACTGACTATCCCTTTTTCTTTGGGTAATATGTTACTTGGGATGGGTAAGAACATGTCAAGTTCTGTTGTTTTGAGGATAAGAAAATAGAGTCAGGGAATAATTCAATACATAGATTGGTTGTCAAAATTATGTTCATTAATCATTTGTGTGTTACAGGTAGTAGCAGGTGGGGGTGCAGTTGAGGCTGCCTTATCTGTGTATTTGGAATATCTTGCTACAACTCTAGGATCACGAGAGCAGTTGGCAATTGCAGAGTTTGCTGAATCTTTACTAATCATACCTAAGGTTGACCATAGAATATGGGTGCAAATATATGTGATTTTTTTGATTCCCCATTTCCTTCCTATGTGAAGTTACAGTTTAAATAATAATGGCATGCATCTGGTGCAGGTGCTTGCTGTTAATGCTGCTAAGGATGCCACTGAATTGGTAGCAAAACTGCAGGCTTACCACCATACTGCACAAATTAAGGCTGATAAGAAACATTTATCCAGGTATTATGATTTAGGTTAGAACTCTCAATCTCATATATCTTTGCTAATTTACCTTTGATTAGGATGATTTTTTTGAATGAGTAGCCTTTTTGTTTTTATTTTTTTATCAAGCCAGCATTTCTGTCTACTTTTTCCTCCTAGAAAGTAGGAGAAAGAGGGTGGAGGGACATATCTTAGTTGTGTGTTTTTGCATGGATAGTCACATTTGCAATTATCTTATGTGATAATGTATGCTACATGCGTTTTTTTTTTTAAACACCTTCCCCCCCCCCCCATTCTCCCAAAAAAATAAAAAAACTAAAAAAAAGGAAAAACAATCAGTCTCCTTCCCTTTTCTTTCCCTCTCAGCACTTCATTCACTTTGTGTTTGGCTGCTACTGAAAATATTGCAGTATGGGACTGGACCTTTCAAAGGGCACCATTCGGAACAACTTCGAAGCTGGAGTCCTTGAGCCTGCAATGAGCAAAGTAAAGATAATTCAGGTAACAGCTATGAAAATCACAAATGCAGTAATTTATGTAATTTGTGCTCTCAAGTAGTCTCTGAATGCTGATTAATTTCTCTTGTTTGCTAGTTTGCCACTGAAGCAGCCATTACAATTCTTCGAATTGATGACATGATCAAGCTTATTAAAGAGGAAAGTCAAAATGGTGAGGAATAAGGTCAGTCTGTTTGACAATGCTCGGACCGTTTGTTCCATTTTGTTTTGTTAAGATCTCTGGATAGGGGAAACGAAACAGAATGTGCCATTTATTGTTGATAAGGTTGAAGAGTATGGTTTGGGGTTGCTTCTTTGTTATGGCTGTGGATGTAATTTGCAGAGCACCTTTATAGCAAAGAACAAAAGTAACTCCTCTAAAGGTTCTAACTCGGTAAGCTGAAGTGCATTAACCTGCTAAGCCATGAAGTCCAACTAGCTAGTGGGCTCCTATCATTTTTGTCATTTTTATTTACTGTAGAGCGCATGATATGGTATGGGTTCTTTTAGATGGTTTCTTTGGAGTTTTGATGGATTCTAGTTGATTTTTGTGATTATTAGTATTATTATTGGCCGATGTGAGGGAAATACATAGGAAATTGTTTTTTGGGTAATTTCTTGACGAGCTTGAGTTGTTTGAAATGATAAAATGGAAACCAAAAGCGGAGATTGATTGAAAAGAGAAACAAGGAAATTATATTATTACTTTTATTTTAAAACAAAGTAATTGTGATAAGTTAACGAATTATGGTACTTTTGGGAGAGATGAATGTTCGATAGGCATTCACTTAAGAGGTTTCGATACTTAAATGAGTCGAGCGAACATTGCGAATCTAGTCAATCTTGAATTTCTATATCTATAGTGCTGTGTGATTCTTCAGACGGGGCAACATTCAGGTCGAAGCCATCCTCCAGCCTCTATATAATACAGGGATTATCAATCTGTGTTATCGTCGTTGAGTACATTCTTTTAGAATTCATTTTCTCTTTCGTTTCATTAAAAACTCGGAATCAGGGGCATGTGACATCTCATATGGGTTCTTGTGCATTGCTTCGCTTATTGTTGTGCGGATTCGCGTGCTCTCCTTTCCCCTTGTTAGCTGTGAATTCTATAACTCTAAAATAACCAATAAACAACAGGAGATTGCTAGATTCTCGGAAATGCAATTTGAGTGGCCTTGAATTTTGTTAATCAGATAGGCAAAAACAGCTGAATATATTCAAATTTTTTTTTATTTTATCGAGAGCAAAGTTTCGTTGCAAAGAGCCAGAAAATAGTGGTAGGAGGTGTTTTGACCGTCAGATGTGTTGCAAGACAGCAATAATTTTATGACATTCACGGCTATTTCTTGAGAAGGATCCAGATATTGAGTGACAAAAAAAAAAGCATAAACTATTTCCCGGATGATTTATATAGCTGGGATCTCCATTCTCATCCTTGGAGTTGGACAGCTAATTGGAGAGCCAAAAGCAAAAGAATGTGGAAATAAGGAAACTAACTCACCAATAAAATTAGCTATTTCTTTATGAAAATAATAATAATTACTAAGAACAAAAAGAAATACGTAGTACTATACACGGATACTCCCAATACCCATATTAATCCAACTTATCATAAAAGTCGCTCTTCTGTGCGTTTTTTGTCTATATTATTTGTTGTCATGTGAGCTTGCGGGGCTAAAGTACATTTTATAATCCAAGATAATGATGATTTAGAAGCACATGGTGGTGCACGTGCATTGCCCTTGCGTTGGGATTATCTCACCTCGTCATATCACGTGATTCAAGGCACTCCTCACCAATGCCAAAACCTTAGTACGTAATGCATGCATATTATCTTCTCATTTATATTTTCCAAAATATGAACCTCCAAACTGCTTCTTCTGATATGACAGTCTTTTTTAAGGGAATAATTATTCACTAGAGAAGAAATTATTGATAAAAAGTTCTATTTTTTAAGTTAAAATAAAAAAAAAAGATGTAAAAAACTCTCTAAAATAGAGAGGAGATAAATGAAGAAGCCGGTACATTTTATTAAACTTGAGAATCTCATGATCAACTTCATATTTTTCTTAAATATTCTTAATTTTTCCCATCCAGAAATAGGGGCAGAAGAATTAGGCAATCAAAGTTTAATAATGGTGCAACCAGCTAGGCAGTTTCATGAGTCAAAAATCACAGTCAATTTTCTTTGAGAGGGAGTAGGGTGCACCGCACGGTTGGTACTTTCTCAAAATCCTCCGCCACCTCCCTTGCCTATTTGTCACCGCTGCTCCGTTTACTCATAAAATCACACTCTTTTAGCGGCTACTACTTGCATACAGCTGCTGCCTTTCGTTTTATTAATAACCCAACCAAAACAAAGTACACAGTACATTAATAAGGGAAACAGCGCCAACTGGATCCAGTTGTTGTAAGGATAGGTTAAATTGAAATATATATATATATATATATATATATATATAGTAATTAAACTAAGCTGATGGTGGAGGTGAGGTGGTGGCGTGAGGGTTAATATATACTATAAATTTGAATTCACTGAACGTGACGGAACATGTCCCATTTCTTCCTGGCTAGCTGCCTATCTCTTTTCGTGTGTTCGCCGTTACGGGATGACCTTACCTCCATTTCAGGTGCGGTCCCCACGTTCGTCTTCAGCTTGGCTGCCAGGTTTTGCCTTTTTAGCTTTTGTCTCATCTGGTAAATTTTCTTTTTCATGCCAATGCGATGCTAGTCAACCATGAGATAAGGAGAGAAGAGACCTCTAATTTCTCTTATTATGATAATATAATTCCCAAAACTTGAACTTCTCTACAATAATAATATCACTTGCTCGTTACTTGCTAGTAAATTCTTCTGCCGACACATGAATTTAAATATATAATAAATACACATACGGTTGCAGCGGCAGGCAAAGAGAGGGTCGGTGGGGGTGAATGCAGATACACAAGGGAGGGAAATGAGAGACTATTTCTTTTCTTTCTCGTGACAACAACAAGTGTAACTACAAATAATTTAACAAAAATTAAATACAATTTGAAAATTTTGACTTATTTTAAAAATCAAATATACATATAAAAAAATGTAAATGTCTTTACATATGAAATTTTTTTTTAAAAAAAAAGATTACTTAGATAGGGTGTGTGGATATATGAATCGTCCAATAAAAAGATATTCTCTTTTCTTTCTTTGTCAGGGTGTGATTAAATGCGCTTTACTTCTTTTGAAGTATAATGGTAATTATTGCGTGGCATGATCATATATCTTATTAATAGCCGATCTCCATCATCAAAAACAATAATGCAATTGCAGTGGGAAAAATGTCAATGAAATTATAAGATCACAGGTACACCTTGACGTTTAAACAGCAAATGCCTGTTCATTTCTGCTGTGTTGAAAGTTAAACAAGTTCTTAGGTTCAATCTCGAATCACTTTGTTCAGCTTTACGTTTTTGAATAATAATAAAGATTATAATAAAAATAATTTAAAACTTTACATATTGATATTGTAATATAATAACGTATTTACTGTTATAAAATTCAATAAAAATAGTATTCCTGTGTATAAACAACACCTATCATCCTCTCTTTCTTTTGTATGATGTTAATTAATTACCAAAATGCTCTCCAGTTTAGATAAGATAGCTTATGCTGTGAGAGAAATCTCTATATATGCTATCAAAATTAAACTCTTTCCATATGACAATGCTTGTTATTCTTAGAATCGACAACATGTGCTCATTAACTTCAAATGTCCAATACAATTAAACTACATATATGATATATAAATTATGATTTAGCATTATACGCATTTCATATTAATTTTTATTCCTTAACATATTTTTGGAACATTTTTTTATGGTTCAAATGTTTAATTTTGGAAAAAGGATAATTAAAAAAAAAGTGTTCCCACCTATATTTATACATATATAGTACTATTAATTTACTTTTTAAATTTAGCTTAAGGCATATCATTATTCAAGCTGAAATAAAGCAAAACAATGCCCCTTTTTATCATACATGAAAGAGTTCGAGCATGACTTGTGGTAAAGGTGTTTTGAAAAATGCAAAAATACCCGTACTAGTACAGAAGGTTAAGCATGTGGAGCCATGTGTCCGTGACCATCATCATCACTTCACCTACACTACATCAACCCATCCTTTAAAATATGTAACCCTCATCCCATTTTCCTATTAAAGCCGTAGATAGTATTACTTACTATAGTTGTCACACTCAGTTCTGTGTTCCTTGTTCCTTTCACTTTCCTCCATCCCTAACTCACCATCAGGAGAAAAGAAAAAAACAGCAAAAATGGACGTTTACGAAATTTCCACACCTGACTACTTCCACATTGATGATCTCCTCGACTTCTCCAACAACGAACTCTTCTCCTCATCCGCCTCTACCTCATCCTCCACTGCCACCAACCACTTTCTTTCTCAGCCTCAGAATCCTTCTATTTATCACTCTCCTTCCTCCGCCTTATGTTCTAATCCTGCGCTCTCCACTGACTTCACTCATCACCTCTCTGTCCATGTATGTACCGTAACTTTTATTATGATTTCCTTGATTCTCTTATTCTCTCTCTGTCTGTTTTTCTTTTTTTTTTAACCTACAAGTTTTTTGTTTTGGGTGGTTTTTATAGAGTGATGACGTGGCCGAGCTGGAGTGGCTGTCGCAATTCGTAGAGGATTCGTTCATCGATTCACCCGCCAACTCACTCACCGGCACCATCAACATCCGATCGGACACTTCCTCATTCCCTGGCGGTAAACCAGCAGCTCGCACCAAGCGCTCAAAAGGCAACGCAACCAACGCTTCCTCGTGGACATCCTCGCCGGAAACCACAACTGGAAAATCAAAATCCAAAAAGGAAGCGAACAGAGAGTCGTCGCCCACGGCTGAGGGAAGAGTTCGTAGGTGCACTCACTGCGGTTCAGAGAAGACTCCACAGTGGCGCACAGGCCCACTGGGCCCCAAAACGTTGTGCAATGCCTGCGGAGTAAGGTATAAGTCGGGCCGTCTAGTCCCCGAATATAGACCGGCAGCTAGCCCGACGTTCGTGCTGACTCAGCATTCGAACTCCCATCGTAAAGTGTTAGAGCTCCGGAGACAAAAAGAAATGTTAAAGCATCAACAGCAGCAGCTGGACGAAGAACGTGTCTACCATCCTCATCATCTTCATTATCAACAACAACAACAACAACACGACTTTGAAGTCTGTTGACGCGTAGCAATCTCGATTCTTTTCGATTCGATATCACTAGCTCTAATTTTTCAGTTAGTTTTATATATATATATATATTATGAGGAAAATAGGAAATAATACATCTGGCAAACTAATTAATTAAAAACTTTCCGATTCTGTTTTGTTCTCATTAGAGCTTCAACGACCATTTCCGTGTCTTATTAACACTTGCTGAGGAAAAAAAATTCCAGTATGTCATTATTTGCGAGTAAGAGAGAGAGGAGGAGGAGAAAAACGTGGGTTACGCTGGTGAGATCAGAGAAAGGGGCCTTGCACGTGATGCACTGCCAGATGAGGTTAATTTAGCGAATATCTTCTCTCTCTTCGGAGGGGACGTCTCTCTGGTCACATGGAAACCGAGAGAGTGAGGCCTGGCCAATGGGGTTTCGTGTGAAGAAATTAATGGAACATTTCAAGAGTGAGACAATTTGCAGATGGGAATAATGGGAAAAAGAGAAAAAAGAAATTACAAATGAATATCAGACTGGATGCCAATTGATTGATTATTTGTATTCTACTATAGGTGTGGCTGAACAAGTCGATATTTGGGCCAATACAGGAGAGTCGATGCCTAATCTGCATTATCTGTGAGTGCAGTGCCAGCGGCACGCGCCTGCCTACTTGCTGGTCTAAGAATCACTTCACTTCCCTAATTCGAATGCTGATAAGTTGATTTTTAGGAAAGTCACTTGATGTGGTGATGATAATTACGTCCTATAAACAGGCATTGGGAAAGTTTCTCAATGAATCATACGCATCGTTTAGATTAGTAATTCCAGCACGGCAGGCCAGGTGGACCAGACCAGTTTGCGATTTTGGAAAAGTACAGAAATTATGTATTTTGATTATTTTAATTATGCTGTTACTGGATTTTTGTTTGATAAATATTGTATCAAATACTATATGCATGTGGTAGAATTGAATTATAATTATAATTATAATTTAAAATTTTTCAGAACAAAAGCTAAATACAAACATTCATTAAAAACAGCTTTGAATTAATAAAGAAAATCCGATAAAAAATTAAACTAAAATGTTGATAACTAATGAAAATTTACATCTCAATTGAGAATTTTATGAAAAGTAGGGTAGCTCAACAGACTTCTTTATAAGCATGCTTCAAGTAATTCATATATAGATACTGTTACAGATAATTTGAGAAAAGTAGTGGAAAAATGAGAATTCAACTGCACACTTCCGAAATAATTTGAGTTTTTATAAGCAAATATGAACATATTTTTTCAAGTTGCCGTAAAGAGTGAAGTGGCCTAAATCCAAATCCCGTTCTACTACTTTTGACGGGATGGAGAGTTTCCCACATTCTAACGCCAGTGCTCAATTTGACGGTTAAGGCCCAACAGATAACACATCCATGGGCATGCCCGCCCAAAATAGAAATGGACGAGGTTAAGAAATTACTCTCAATGGCGCAGTCCATATCATAGTCTTTAGAAACTTCACGAAATTCGCAAGAATGCGTTGTGATTAAATTCTATTAAATCCATTCTCGCCTCTAACAAACTATACTATTCCCCCATCCCCCCAAAAAAAAACATACAATGCTAGAACTCATTTGTTTATGTAATTAGTTAAAAAAATAAGACAATTTTTTTTTCTTATGTTTTTACTTATTATAGATACAAAATTTAGGCTCTGTTTTTTTTTTGGAAAATATTTTTTTGCATTTTCCATTGTTTAGTATATTCAAAAAGTTTGTCAATAAAAATATTTTTTTTGTTCAAGGAAAAATCAAGTCTTTTTTCAAAAAAATAACTTATTATTTTGAAAATGATAAAATTATTTTCCAACTAATCCAAATAAAAGAAAATAGATCATATAATCAATATCTATTTATTATCATTGATTATCATTCACAGTCCACACCTATTACTGATTATTATTGGTTGCAATGAACGTCGGAGATGAGTGAAACCCACAAAATATTGCTATTTTTAATGTATTTTTTTATATTAAACAATAACAGTATAACTATAAAATTTAGTTTAAGCTTATAAATCAAAAGAAAATTAATATTTTTTGTAGTGATTACAAACGCTAGAAAATAAGTTACTTAAAAATTATATTTTTTAAAAAGTATTTTCCTTAGGCAAATAAATCAGTAAAATGTGAATTTATAATCAATTTTATGAGTTCATGTTTTACCTTATTTTTAGTTATTTAAAAAATTTAAATAACAATATTGCAAATGAATGCGTATGGTGATGCTATTTTTCAAATTTTAAAAAATAAATATCATAAACCTTTCAAAGATTATTTTTATTATTTTTTCTACTTGTGAAAAAATATTTTGAAAATAAAAATAGAAAATCAAAAACTATAAATGATAATTCTCAAAATTTGATTTTTTATTTTTAGAAAATAAAAAGTGATAATGAATGCAATTGGTTTTAAGTAAAACAATCCAACAACTTGTACACTGCAAATTGCAAAAAATGATTCCATAATATAAAAGCATTTAAATTTAGACTCTAATAACTTTGACCCAAAAAAGAAGAAAGGTGATAAAATTAAATTGGCTGTACAAACATATTTAATTCTGAATTTTTTTTAGCTTATACTAATTTTTTACATTTTCTTTAAAAATTCGTGAATATTTAATTTTAATAAGATAAACTGTTTTAGAATTAGTTGATTCTATTTTTTCTTTGTTTTTATCAATAATTAACTCTTGTTAAATTCAAATATTTAAAAACTTACATAACTATGTTATAAATTGAACATAGATTTATTTATATATTTTACTGACTATATGTAGATACAAGCTCGGTAACCATATATTTTTTAAAATTCTAATATTTATAATTTATAATGAATATATAAAACTCTAATGACTTGTATGTTTCATATTTTAATTTTAATTTATCATTGAATAACAAATTTTAGATGTCTATTACTATATTATGAAGTACTATTTTAAATTATTCCTAAAAAAAGTACATTTTAATTCGAATGTAAACTAATTCCAAGTTGAAAATACGAATTTAACAAACCTTAGCTCTTTTTAATTGAAAAATATATCAATTTAAAGGAAATATTGGATCATTTTGAAAATTGAAAAAATCAAAATGGAAGAAGAAAAACGAAAGACAATCTAAATGGACCCTGCTATTATCCATCTCCAAGGTGTGTTTTTCATACCTATACTTATTAACTCATTGTACAGACAAATAGTTTTCTGCCAATGAGCCAGAATCAATAAACAGTGCTTTAGCTTTTTCACTTTTAACACAATTCAAAATTTGAAACTAGGAACTCCAAGATGAGAAGGCATCTCGTACATGTTAAATATGCAACTGCGATTTTAAACCCCACATTGAACAATGGAGAGTGAGCAAAGAATATTCTCAAACTGAGATTCCATAATTACTAATTTTTGTAACCTCCTTAGTCAAAGCGTTCTTTTCTTGCTTGGCCTCAGAAGCAAGGCTAGAAACCTGCCAGTCAAGCTGTCCAACATAAGCAAATTTATCGCTACAAACATGCAGATACACATGATCAACATGTTTGTGGTTTGCAAACCATATGAGAAATAAAAGGTGATGGTGTACATAATAACACATAAAATGATAACAGAGCAAAATAGAAATAACAAGTGTATATACAGATTAATGAATATGAAAATGAAATAGAAATTTTTAAAAAAATGCACCAGTTTCTGTCCCCCACCTACAAAAGGACTATAGGAAGGTTGAAGCAGTGCTTCTATCAAAATGTTATCTACGTGAAGCGCCTTACTTTTTTTTTTTTTTGTAATTCCCAGGCTCACTTTGAACATATCCACCTTACCGTGGATTATATATGGGGATAAAAGACTAAGTGGGCCCTCAGGGTCAGCATAAACCACAATCAAGCCGTTACTAGTTTTAGATCACATCAATTCAGTCAAAGTACTCCAACATCAACAGGTGTTCTGCACATAGCACGATCCTCTTTAGTACTCTAATTGCTCAAATTACTACTGCATATGATTGATTTCCAGCTTCCACAACTGACATTTTGTCTACAATATTTGAAATTCCTTGTACATCCTAACAGGTTTTAACTAAAATTCAAAATGTTGACTAATATTCCATGAAGACCTATTATGACCTAAACAATGTCTTCAAATGGGAACATGAATGCATTGACGTGATTTTCACTTCATAACAATCAAGTAGAAAATGTCCTTGGCTTCTTGGGAATTTATTCTCCTTTCAGCCTAGTGAAATATAAACCATGGTAAATGCCCATATATCTGCTAGTGAAACATCAAGTACATGTTTCCAGTACCCAACTCCAAATCTTAAACAGGATTATTCTAGCAGAAAAGTAGAAGCTGGTAATCTAAAAAGACTGACTTTGTCCATGGTTAACCCAGAAAGACTTACTTGAGACCGGAATCTAGATGCTTCTCTGCTGGGCAGTTCCCGGAGGATATCCTTCAAGTCTGATGCAACACACAAACAGTTTAAAAAACAAAAGCATGATGTTACTGTTTATCCATGCAAGTTTAGTTTGTTCAACTGAAAAATAAAAGAGAGATAGTTACACTACCTGCTGCTTGCCTTTCAATCTTATATGCTGAGCGAATCACACCTTGAATCTGTTTTCCTGCTTGTCTGCAACGCAAAAGAGGAGAATTTGCATATGAGTCTCAACAAGCTGAAAATAGCAAGCACAACCCGTCCTCTATGAATTTGCATATGAGTCTCAACAAGCTGAAAATAGAAAGCACAACCCGTCCTCTATTCACAAACCTGAGTTTTGTCCTTCCACGGATAAACTCCCCCTCGGCTAATGATGCCCTCTTCTGAAAAATAATAATCATATATCACGGCTTGTACCCCAGGAATGCTGGATTGAGAGTGAAAATTTGATGAAAGAGAAAAATAACAATGCATGATTTAAAACTTAATATATCGACAAAAGCTCAGCAAAATGCTGAATTAAAGTAAGCTCGACAACATCTCCAGGGGATTAAACTTCCTACTTGGAGTACTTTCTTGAGTTGATTTGCTTTCTGTCAAGAAGAACTGCTTTCTTTCCTTTTCTTTTGGGAAGCAAGTGCTCGTAGACATAACAATAGACTAAATTCAGCACAATTCCCCACTAGCAAACTGAAAACATAGAGGAAAGGTAAAAAGGGATATGTTCACATTATGCAATACATAAACGGTTTTCACCTTCCCTTTTCTCCTCCTTATCCCTGGAGTTTGACCGTCCAGGTTTTATGAGCTACAATAATGAGAGAAGTAACGTTCTTCTATATCTCTTATTCTTAAATTCAAAAAATGTGTGAAAGTGCACAACTGACATCACAGCTTATTCTTTGTTCATAAACAATCAACCAATAAAGGAATTTAGGCACATGAATATTATTGAACCACAGAAAACCCCTAGAGGAAATAATTTTGTACCTTCACAAAAACAAGTGCAGTAAACAATAATAAGGCATTCCGGAAATTGTCTAAGTAGTGACTGAATCATGAACAAAAAAACAGAAGAACAAGAGATACCTCGAGCTTCTCACTTTCAGCATTCAGGAGGCTAATTGACTGCCGCAATTCCTTTACTTGGGCATCCGCTTTGGAAAACAAGGACTGCAGCCAGAAAGAGCATCTGAATTCAGTTGAAATTTTACTAACATAACTCGACCATTAACATGAGAATTATGAAAGAGCAGCAACGTCTATTTCTGCTTACCTCTTCACTCATAAAAAGGCGCAGGGTATTGTAATACAAGAAACGTCTTGGCCCTGAAAATCATAAACAAAATGCATAAAGAGCCTACAAGTGTTGCATTTCACTAAAATCAGAAACAGCTATCTAATTTGTAAATTTCACCACAGTTCATATGTGATTGGAGGAAACTTATTAGAAATCCCTTATATAAAAACTAATTAACATCCACAAGAATATTTCTTAATCAGGAAAAATTCACTTATGCTGTTTCTCAGAAATCAGCTAAACTTTAATCGGGCAAGATCAAGAAAAAGTAGAAGATCCCTAGACGATAAATTGCCCAAGCACAAGGATAGGCACAATGTTAATTCGATACAAAAGACATACTTTTCAGTAGCACAAATCCCAAGCCAACAGCAGCCCCGCCTGTAATTAGTGGATGCGAAGCTGCAATTTTAACGCCCTCTACATAAATTTGCCAAAATATAAACGTCAAATAACAGGTTCCAAAAATGAGGCGAAACAAACACATTCCTCAACTGCAATCGTAATGCCAAGGACGTATACCTTTAATCTTTCCAAACAGCATATCTTCATAAACACAAAGCTCAGACTTGACATCTTGCAGATAATCCTACATGTATCAATTAATGGATCAAAATTTTGCTATATATACCAATGAGCGACATTTAAAAGAGCTTACGGTTGTTTGGTGGAAGTGGGCGGATGAAGTGGAGAGAATTTCCGATAGGCGAGATTTTAGGGCATTGGTGGCACTGTCCAGCGTGTCCTCGATGGTCTTTTGGTATATAAGAGCTTGTTGAACTGCGCAGTCAATCCATGGATTGACGTCATCTAGAGTTTTGGATTTGATTGTAGCGGGGAAATCGTTGGGTGGTTGTAGGTTTAGCTTCTCCTCCGATGACGGTTGTTCCGAACCTGTCGCCATTTGGTGATATCAACCAGATCAATCAACACAAGCGCTGGTTTCGTAAAACTCTCTCGCCTGTTGAAACTTGTTCGGTTTTCGACCCGACCCATGTCTACTTCAAATGATCCGCCTTGCAGCTCGTTGTGAATAGACCTGACCCGATCATTTTGCGGTCAAGTTTGGGCCGGTCCTCAAATCGAGCCAAAATTTTATGTAAGGATCGTAACTTTTTATCAGGCCCACCAAAATTGAAAATATTAGGCAGGGCTAGGCAGAAGATAATCTTTGTCTCTTTGTGTTCTAAATCCACCATATTATGGATTAATTATTTAAAATATATTATACCCTTTATTTAATTAAAATTATATTAAAATTAAAAAATTATTATACTTAAAAAATTATAATAAAATAATTTATAATCTTACATGATGATTCAATACTATATTAAAATTTCTTGTTTGGCATGTCTGACTCGTGTAAAAGTTGTTCACAAGCCGACTTTTTTTTTCACAAAAAATGAATTTATTTAAATTCAGGCCACTCAAACATTAAACCAAAAAAGTACATATAAAATAAAACTTGTTATATATCAAATTAATTATAATTATAATTACTTTTCTATTATATTTAGCATTTTGTTCACTTAGGTGAAGATTGGTCAATCAACTTGGTTCAAGTACAACATGAACAAAACCTTTTTATTCTCAAATTCAAATTTTTGTGTTTTAATACATTCTTTTTTTCTTTAATTAATGAAAGAAAAAGTCAATTTTTCTTAGTTGATGCATATAAAAAATTTATCTTTTCCTGCAGCTTGATCGATAGAGCAATTTGAGATGAAAACGTTTATAATTTGTTAAACTATTATGTTTTCAACTCAACATTTAAATATTTTAATGAATCTTCATATGAATGGTTCAATTTTGAAAAAGTAATATTAAAATTAAAAATTAGACATATTGATATAAAGGAAAACAATTCCAAAACGATAAGTTAAAGAATCCCTTTATTAAAAGATAAATGTATTATTTAGAAAATAAAATAAATAAATTAAATTAGAGTTAAAAAAGTAAAAGCATTTTTTGTCCCCCAATAAATTTTTTATTCTGAAGAAAAATATTTTATATTTTTAAATACAATAAATGAGGGTTCTTAATTTTAAAAATTCCCATTTTAAAACTAAATTAAAGAGTTAGAAAGAAAAAAGAGAAATACAAATTATAATTAATTCTTACAAACTTAGTAATCTAAAGGTATAATATATATTAATTTATTAAAATAGCAAATATAAAAAATATACTACATGACATGTGAGTTTGTAACAAGCAAAATATAATTCGTTTAAGTTATATTTGATGAGATGAGTAGATAAAAATAGTTTTTTATACTAAACAATAAGCTATAATTTTTTGCAAATTTAATAGCAGCAGCAACAATAACAATAACCATAATAATAATAAATATACTATTAAAATTTTAATTTATTAAAAGATCACTATGAAATATTTAATTAAATGCTCTATATCTTCTGATAGAAATTTAAATTTTTTAATTTATTTTTTAATAATGATATTATTAATATAAAAAAGTATTTTAGTAATAATATATTTAAACTGTGTATTTATAATAATTTTTAGATATTAATATATTATCAAGTATTAAAGTTGATATTAATCATTTATTGTCATTACATAATAAATATTAAACAATATTTTTTTTTATTATTATATATAGAATTTCAATTTAAACCTCAACACTTAAATCGATAAATGTAAATGTAACCATCATGTTAAAGACGTATCTTGAGTTATACAATCTAGCAATTGATGTTAAATACAATAAAATAAAAGAATAATATAACAATATATTAAAATTTTCTCTCGTTTCACATACTCATATATTTTATTTTTTCCTATAAAATTAAATTCGTTGTTATTGTTATACGTTATTCATTTTTTGATCCATATAAGAAAGCTAAATATAAAAAATATGACCATCAATCAAATTGAAATTTGTCAATGAAATCAAGCAATCCTGTATTAGAATAACGTATGAATGAGTATATACATATATTAAAATATTGTTATCTTATATAAATAAGTGGTTATCCAACAAATAGATAAGTGACATTTATTTTTTCTAAATTATTTCATTAATAAATGCAAAAATCATTCATTAATTTTCAGAAATTATTTCATTTCTTAAAATTGAAAAAATTAGTAAATTGATTAGTAAATGCCAAATTATTTAATTATTAAGTGCATAAAATATTTATTAGTTTTTAGTTATATTTTATTTAAAAATTTCTTAATTCTGGGTCATTCACCACCTAGCCCGTATATATTAAAAAAAATAAAAATACCTGGAAATTTGAGTAGTAAATATAAACTTTTTATTATCAAATGAATAGATCAAACTATTACCTTCCTTAAAACTAAAAAAATATTGACATCAATTTCAGTTATTGTCTCTTAAATAAATTTAAAATTTAAAAATTATCTCATAAATTGTTTCATTATCTAAAAATGCAACTACTATGTAATCTTTATGAATGGTTATATGCAAATTAACTTATCTATATTTAAACCTATAAAAATGTAATCACCATTTAAGAACAATACTTCAATACTCAATGTGAAATGTAATCACCATTTAAGAACAATACTTCAATACTCAATTTGAAATACTTTATTATTCAATTTTAAAATAAAAAATATTGGTTTCTTTGTTCATTTAAAAATTTAATGATACTTATAATATATTTATTAGCATCTACTCTATGTAAAGTGCAAATTTTCTAAATAGGACTACAGTCACATATCTTTATTCACAATTTATTGTTTTTTCATACATCTTATATCCAACATTATGAGGTTTTTGATTCATATTCACAACGGATAATAAGTAATTATCTATTTAAATTATTTATTTTTTTAAAAGAGACAACTTACAAAAAAAAGACAAACAATAATTATTCATAAAAAATATAAACTCTAACAAAGACGATTGCAAAATTAAATAAGACTATTAATATTATGGGATATCAGTTTTAAAATCAAACTTTTAATAATATAAAAATAGTTTTTCTTAATAAAAAGATAATACATCAAGTGTAATATCTAAAAATTTAATTTAAAAGTTATAAATTTTTTTTTATAACTTCAATCATTGTCTCTTTTACGTAATATATAAAAAAAAAATAACAGTTTTATATTCTTTCTAAAAGATAAAATAAATAAATAATATCTTTAATTTTGATGACATAAATAAAAAGTCAAGACAAAAAAATGTGTTTATTAATTAAAAAGATTAAAATTTTGAACAAAAATAATAGTAGTAATACTAGTATTTAATAGTTGCAGTAGATGGATATCTTTGCACGAGATATAAGCAAAATAGGAAATAAGAATGAAAATTTGATTATTTAATTTAATTTCAAATAATAATTAGTTTTTGCTTTTTTATTATTTATTTTATCTCAAAATATTGAATAAAATTGTTTTTTTATTTTTTATTTTAGTAATTCTTAATGCAATTTAATTTTTTATCAAAACTTTTTGATATTCTCTTCAAATAATATATATCTATAATTTTATCCATCAATCTATGTATGTGTTGAAAAATTACTAGTATAAATGAAACGCCCAAACTAATCAATAATGCACTAACCCAACAAATTTATCTACCTAAATAATGAATAAACAAAATTATGTAAACAAATCTAATCCAATTACTGGTAACTAAAAAAAACATGAGTGTAATATTTAAATTTTAAAGAAAGAAAGAGAGAGATAAACATAAATAAACAAAATGGTAAATTATATGCTCAATACCCATATGAGAATATCATCTGTATTTTTAAATTTTTTATAGATTTTCTTAACTAAAAAAAATGAGATTTATTTAACAAATAAGTTTCTTAAAAAAACCTATCATGATTTGAATAGAACCTAACAAATAAGTTTCTTAAAAAATGAGAATATCATGATTTGAATAGAACCTATTGATTAACAATTAATGAGATATAAGAGTAGAATAGCAAAAAAAAAAATTTAAAAAAATTAAATTTCATTGGTATTAACTATATAACAAGTGATCGTGAGGCTATCCATTTCTACTGAAATAACGTACTTTTTAAAATTACTATTGTTATACATAAATTTTTAGAGGAATTTTTTTAAACTTGATTTATTGAAATTTTAAAATTTCAAGGAAGAGTTTTATATAGTTTTTAAAGTTCAATGAGATTTCCAAAATTTTGAAGGGTTCCTCGACAATTTTTAAAATTTCGGGAATTTAATTTTTCTAAAATTTTAAGAGGTTCCTAAAACTTTATCAAGTACTAAGGGGTCATTGATTTTTTTTTTTTTTAATAATTTAAGGAGTCCATCATCAAGAGAGATTTTGATTTTTTTTTTTTTAATTCAATAGATTCTAAGACTTTCTAAAATTCTAAGAGGTTCTTAAAATTGTTTTAAATTTTGGAAAATCAATGACTCATTTGACCCCAACGTGTATTAATCTTTTAACAGATTAATTACTTTGAACCATTAACGTTTATCATATTTAATTAAATTGTCTTTTGCTTTCAAATATTATATTAACTTATTCCTTATATGTGTTCAATTGCATTAAAAAATTATTTTAGCGTAAAAGAACCTTTTTTTTTGTTAGTCTAAAAAAATATAATCAAAAGTAAGTTTTGTATTTTGTTAAATTAATTTATCTTAACTCTCTAACATATTTAACTAAATCATTTATCACTTTTCAATATTATAATAAGTTGTTGTTCACATTTGTCTCATAATGCTAAAAAATAATTTCGACATTTTCATGAATTTAATGGAAAAAACCTTACTAGAAAGAGTTTTTAGTGTAACAGAGTAAATGTAAAATATGACTTTGTATAATATTAAAAAATAAAAAGGTGACTAAATCAAATATGATAAATGTTAAGAAATTTAGAGTAATTAATCCATCTCGAATAACATTTATATAAAAATTGAGAAATAACTTTGATATCTTATATATTATTATTTTTATATATTATATTTTTAATTTCAATATACTCAAATTAAATTCATACTGTTGCAAAAAAAAAAAAAAGCAATACAATTTCAAGAAAATTTAAAAGAAGACAAATTTATTTGATTAAATATTTTAATGTAATTTTCAATGAAAAACATTATGATATTATTGAGGATAAATACATGATCTATTTTTTTTGAAAAGACAACTATTGAATATTTAAGGGACGAAGATAAATAAAATTGTGATGATATAAATTAATAATTCATATGTTTTTATGACATAAGTTCTTAAAAATTCAAGAAATAAAAATAATTTTCTAATCTAAGTTAAAAAATTTAATTATTTCTAAAAAGTCTTAAAAATTATATCATCATTGGTAATATAAATTAATATTTTATATTTTTCTAATTTAAATTCTTAAAAATTGAAGAATATATTTTTTTATAATTTTCTTCATCAAAAGTAACATAAAATTAATAAAGCATAGCAATTAATTAATTAATTATATTTATATGAAAGTATAATAAATAATTATTTTTATATATTAAAGTGATCAACTTATAATATACACATATAATTTATTTAATGACTTTAATCAAATCAATATTTTATAAGACTTTGTTTTTTCTATTATCAAATAATAAAATAAATATATTTTAATTTTAAATTTAAAAAATTAAAAATAAATATAATATTTAAACTATTGAATAAAAATATACAAAATACTAACATTAATACTAATATAATATGTATACCGATGCAATACATTTGCATATTAAATATCAGTATATAGTTATGAATATCCTAACAAATATAGAACAAGTCAAATTCCATTTGTTTTTTGAAAAATATTTTTTATGAAAATGCTTTTCACATTTTCTTCGGTTTGATACATTTAAGAAAATTAATCATTGAAAAATATTTTCATTATTAAACTAAGTCATATTTGAAAAAAATAATATTTTATTTTGAAAAAGATAAGTCATTTTATAATTTTAACAAACTGATTTAAATGATAAATAAATCATATAAATACAAATATTGATTATAATTAATTATTTTTTATTATCGATTTATCATTGATTAGTGATAGTTGTTAGTGATATAAAATATTTATAATCTAAATTTTATTATAATTTTATAAATCAATAGGAAATTAATATTTTCTATAGTGTATATCAAATTATATTATTCAGAAAATATTTGTTTAAAAAATAATTTTGTCATTTAAATAAATTATTTTTTGAAATAAACTCAGCTTAAAATAAAAAAAAAACCTTATTCCACTTCGGACGTGGCAGAGAGGAAAGTAGACACGTAATACATAAGAAAGATCTGCGGGTAATTGACCCGTTACCCATACTAGGCAAGCGGCTTGCTCTGTGATACGCCTCTCCTTTCTCCATCTCTCTCTCGACGATTCTCAGTTCTCGCAAATTTCCGAAACGCCAACTGCCAAGCCTCATTTCGTCTTCTCTCTTCACAAAACCCTAATCTCATATTCTGTCTGTCTCTTTATCTCTCTTTTTCCATCCGCGATGCCTAACTTGTCGTCAACTGTTCTGAATCAGATTCAGTTCTTGCTCCAGAGCTTGAACGAGGCCAACGTCGACTCTGTTTTCCGAGAGCTCTGTCAGGTGTCTCATCTATATGTCCATTCCAAATATTTTCTCGCCTCTAATTTATTGTATTCATCATCCTTGTATACTTCATGGAAACCCTAATCTGTCACTCTTTTTTGCCACATCGACAATTTGATCCTTGTTAAATTCTGGTTGACATGAAGTGATGATCTCTCTTTTAAGTTTTATGGTCAATTTTCTGTCCTTTTTTTCCCAATTTGTTTTAACTCCATGTTTCTTTTTTTTTAAGCTTGGGTGTAATGTTGGGTGCAAGGGGAGGAAAGGGAACGAAAAAAATGGAGATGTACAACTGATTTGGTTTGATTTGATTTTAAAACTCATAACTGGATAGTAAAGCAAAGAGGTAGAGATGGGATCCGATAGGATTATCTTGTATAATAATGGGATTATCCTCAATAAGTAACTGATTCAATGACCTTGTTGTGGTTGAATGCATTTAAATGTATTTGTAAATTCCCTAAACTGCAGATGCCCGAAAACTTTCCTTCCACGTTTGCTTCATTGGGAAAAGTAGAATTTAAACTTCTGTTGGATCTAGTCTCATCTCATGAATTTTATACATTCACTGAATTTGTTTACTGACAGTTTATAGAATATGGAGTCGAGGGAAGCGTTCTGGTGCTCCAGACCTGCTTGGAACACCTGTATTTTGACAAGACAGACTTGAAAAGCATGCAGCTGAAACCGGTTCTTGTGTCAATTATCAAGTTTCTTTTGGACAAACCAAATTTCGGTACAGTGATTTGTCAGTCTCTAAGAAGTACAGAGATTACTGAAGAATTCCTAGAGAATTTGTCTAATGTGTTGCATTTATCTCTATCTGAGAAAATTGGCATTGGTCTTGCTCTATCTGATTCTGAGAATCTTGAGACCAGAATGGGTGGTGAGTATTTATTTGCAAGTCTTCATTAGATTGTCAGCATGATGATTTCTTTGCTTGATTACATCTCTTGGGCTTGTATGTATTCTGTTTTTTTTTTAATCCTTCTTCGCAGCAAAGAAATTTTATATGGCTCAGATCGAGGAACTCTGCATGAATCCAGTTTCTGTGAACTCATCAGAAATTCAGAATATTGTTATGTTCCTCCAGCAGTCAGGGGCCCTTTCCAAGCATGTAGATCATCTTTTGCAGATGTTATCATTGCTTCAACCAAAAGATGTTTCCCCTTTTGTTTTAACTCCACTTATTTCAGATGAAATGCGCGAAGCCAATTTTTGGAGGTTTTATTATTTCTTCTTTAATTATTTCTTTGGATATGTCAGCATGATTGATTACTTGTGTTTTCTTTTCTGATTTTTTTTTTTAATCTTAATGGCTTGCCTTTGCTTTTGTAGGAATATGGATCTGTTCCATGAATGCAAGGAAAATGATTTTGATGCACTTTTAGCTGAAATGGAGGAGGAAATGAATGCAGCTGATATTGTGAAGGAATTGGGCTATGGATGCACGTTTGATGCGTCACACTGCAATGAGATATTGTCTCACTTTCTTCCACTGAGTGAGATTACTATCTCAAAGATTCTTGGAACTATTGCGCGCAACCATGCTGGTCTTGAAGACAACCAAAGCACATTTTCAAACTTTGGTTTAGCTCTTGGTTGTAGCATTACTAATGATCTCCCATTGTTGAGTTCCTGGGATATTGATATCCTTGTAAAAACTATCAAGCAACTTGTGAGTTTACTTTTGTTCTTCTGTCTGATTTGTTTCTGAATGGGGCAAGTCATAGTTTTTTAAAGGACAGAGCATTTCATTATCATGCATGTATGTGTACACAGGCTCCTGGGACCAACTGGATACAAGTAATGGAAAATATGGATCATGATGGATTTTACATACCTAATGAGGAGTCCTTCGCTTTCTTCATGTCTGTATATAGACATGCTTGCCAGGTATTTCTTGTTAATGTGCTAAACCACATGTATTGTATTTTTTTTGAAAGATGATTTACTAGATTGAAAATGTTTCTTCGTTGTTGGTTTTTAATTTGAATGATTTATCTAAATATGAAGGATCCATTCCCTCTCCATGCTGTCTGTGGATCCCTGTGGAAGAATACTCAGGGTCAACTATCTTTTCTCAAATATGCCGTATTGGCACCACCAGAAGTATTTACCTTTGCTCATTCTGGAAGGCAGCTGGTATCGTGCCCTTTCTGTCCCTTTTTCACTTTTCATTATCATATGATATGTTAGATTGCAACTAGTCAATGATCATTTGTGTAGCAGATCTATAATGATGCAGTACATGGCCATAAGCTTCAACTTGGACATGCAAATCATGCCTGGCTGTGTCTTGACCTTTTGGATGTGCTTTGTCAACTAGCTGAGATGGGTCATTCTAGTTATGTTAGAGCACTGCTTGAATATCCTCTTAAGCACTCTCCAGAAATCTTACTTCTCGGGATGTCACATATTAATGTATCTTTTGTTACTAATTTAAGGATTTGATTTTTTCCATTTTCCCAACATTTATATTCATTGACAAGATTTTATATGTCATTGCAGACTGCATATAACCTTCTCCAGCATGAAGTGTCTTTCACAGTTTTTCCCATGATAATCAAAAGTGCCACGGGTAGCAGCATGATTCTTTACCTCTGGCATGTAAATCCTAATCTTGTTGTGCGGGGATTTGTGGATGCTCACAGCATGGATCCAGACTGCATGACCAAGATATTGGACATATGCCAAGATCTGAAGGCAAAATTTAGAATTAAATTATTTGTTTTCTATACTATCATGCAATGTGTTGATATATGCTTTTCTTATGTTTTGTGTGGTAGCTTTTTGCATATTTCTTCATCATTATTTAACTGATGTTTCTTATCTGTTTTGCAGATTCTGTCATCAGTGTTAGACTTGATTCCTTCTTCTTCTGGTATCAGATTGGCAGCCCTTGCTTCGCAAAGAGAACTTGTTGATCTTGAGAAGTGGCTGACCACTAATTTAATTACATATAAGGATTTTTTCTTTGAGGTAATGTTTGTTAGTCCTTCCTATTTCCACCAGCAGGTAGAGTGTTATTTGAGTTTCCGTATTTCATTGCATGATGTTAATCGAACTATTCATACTATCTTTAGGCTATAATAATGGTAAAAAAGTGGTGCTGAATTGCATTGTGCAATTTTTTCAGGATTGTCTCAAGTTTTTGAAGGAGGTCCAACTTGCTGGCTCACAGGATTTTTCTACCAAACCTTTTCATTACTCCAGTTCTCTAGTGAATATTTATATGGAGACTAGTTCTAATTTCCTGAAGGTTTGTCCCGGGCAGGACTATTTGTATAATTTTCTATCTCTTAGATTCATTACACCTTGTTTGCTTTGCAGGTCCTCAAATCTCATACAGGCCTAATTATCTCTAGCCAACTTTCTGAGGAATTGGAAAAATTGCATTTGACAATTATGGACTCTAATCCAAGGCTGCAGGATGGTGGCTCTGCAGATTCATCTACCCCTGATGGATTTTCAGATGATGTTGAGGCAGAAGCAAATGCTTATTTCCATCAAATGTTTTCTGGTCAGTTGACAATTGATTCAATGGTTCAAATGCTTGCTCGATTCAAGGAATCACCTGTGAAAAGGTATTATATCAAAGCATTTTCATATTTTTTGGAGATTACCTTGTAATCATTGTCATTTTCTTCTATTTAGGCTGCACTGAAGTATGATCCATTTTCTATGCTTTCTGTTATATTCATGATAATAAACGGGCAGTTGAAGTTACCTGAAAAAAAAAAAAAAAAAGCTTTGAATTCATACCTCTTTGATCCTGTGCTAGGCATGTACTCTGTTAAGCATCTCCTAAAATCATTTGGCCAAATGATTCGGTTTCTATATTCTGCTGGGATGTTATGTCTTTGCAAAGTGGAAGGCTGTCTTTCTGAATCATGCATGTGCTCTTAACTTTAATTACTTCTGCATTCAACTTCCTTGCTAGGCCTTTCTGTTTTTCTCTGCTTGTAACAACATGAGAAAGAAGATGCCTCAGGTTGGCTGTGGTTTTCTTAGTAGATACATTGGTTAGTGGTTGATAACTATTTATAGGATTTAAAAATTTGAGTTCCCCCTATGGTGGTACTGATGATTGGCTGCAACAATTTGCAGGGAGCAGTTAATTTTTGAATGCATGATCGCCAATCTATTTGAGGAGTATAAATTCTTCCACAAGTATCCTGAAAGGCAATTAAAAATTGCTGCTGTTCTTTTTGGTGAGTTTTAGTCAGATTAGAAAGTAATAACTTTGCTTGTCCTTCTGATTTTATCATAATATGGTTCTATAAAATATTTTTTCTGTTTCTAAAACTTCAGTTTTTATGCTGGTTATACGGGTTTTGGACTTTGCCACTGTTGTCAAGTATAAATGAGTTCTTTGCTTTCTGTCATAAGTTGAGTTTTACATGTGGTTCATGGTTATATGGATGGCGGGGGGATCGATGATTATGCTTCAGCATTGGATCTTATTACTGATGGTCTGCTGCTGTAGCATCAATATTTAGTTTTGGTTCTGTCATCGTCTCATTAAAAATAGTGATGCATCTTGTTCTGAGACTGCTTTGAATACTATTTTTGTTCATTAAATTCTTAAAGATATGGTGATTTTCTAAAACAATCACAATATTTTATGTCTTTGCAATTAAACAATATACTACAATTTTTGGTCGATAATGTTTCAACATTTTGGCTCTTAGATGAATGCACTAAGTCATTACTCTCACTTTTTCACCTGTTATGTTCGATTCCATTCTTTGTTCTATTATATGAACCAAGCCAGTTACAATTTCGTTTGGGAGATTTTCCATTGAATTACTTTTTCAGTGCTTTGGTGATGCAGCTACTTATGGTAAAAGATTGCGTAAATATGAAATGCTGATTGTATAGGTTAAGGAGATCTTCAAAAGTAGCTTACTTTATACTGGCTTGTCTGGCCTACTTTGATCTTGTGCTTAAATATGTGCGATATGTTTGTAGTAGATCATAGTCCAGGCAAAATTTGCATTTTTATTCTCAAAGCAATTTTGAAACTTATGTGACTATTCTGGTAATATTTCAAAGTTTCACAATGCATGACATTCCGACTTTATTGATGTTTCAGGTTCTGTTATCAAGCACCAGCTTGTAACTCATTTAACCCTTGGGATTGCTTTGCGTGGTGTTCTGGATGCACTCAGGAAACCTCCAGATTCCAAAGTTTGTTTCACTGTTTTTGAATAATGTTTCTTGAATTGTTTTTTGTTGTTAGTGTTGCTGATGATTTCCTGCCTGCAGATGTTTGTTTTTGGGACCAAGGCTTTGGAGCAGTTTGTGGGTCGCCTGATTGAGTGGCCGCAGTATTGCAACCATATCTTACAGATATCTCATCTCCGTGGCACCCATTCAGAGCTTGTTTCTTTCATTGAACTGGCGCTTGCCAGGATTTCATCAGGTCATTTGGAATCAGATGGAATTAACAATGCGTCTGTTGCTCATCATCATGGTTTATCTGAGTCTAGCTTGGGTAATGGGGAGGTAAACTGTTTCTCCTATTTTATCTTGTCTTGTGCATTTGAGACCATGGCTAATTAAGTCATCATGAAGATTATTTTACATATTGTTTCATTTTGTCATAAAAATTAGCTGGGTTTACAGCTGGGATATTTTGAAAAAATTTGACAACAAATTGAGTGCTTATTATTTAATAGTTATTTCTCTTGTTTTGGCAATGGGATGATCCTTTTCTTTATACTTTCAATTGAACAGAGACACGGGGACGAACACTCACTTATTATTTAATAGTTATTTCTCTTGTTTTGGCAATGGGATGATCCTTTTCTTTATACTTTCAATTGAAATACAAGATTATATACATCACTAATTTTTCTTCTCCTTTTGTATTCAAGCATCAAGAAAATCATTGAAACATTTTGCTGATGTGCTTCTTGTGCGCTTGATAGTTTATAAATACATCAATGGAGTCAGACCACTGGTTGCTTGCCAAATCATTTTGTTCCCTTGCTTTAGATCCTGTCTTGGAAATCATTCGTAAGGATAGCTAAACATGTATTCTGGTCATGAAATTTTGATTTTGTTCAATTAAGTTACTTGTATATGATTATTATTTCAACTAACATTATCCAGCCAAATTAAACAAATTCGGTGGCTGGACTGCATATGTGAATTTTTAAAAAATATTGTGTATGTGCCAAGTGGATTGACACCGCAGCAATGATGTGACCCACACTGAAGTGGGACCCAGCACAACCTAACCTCCCCTCTTCTCTTTTTAAGATTATGACAAAATGATCACTCTCTCCTCACAAGATTGGTGGGCCCCACTTTTACAGTGTGGGCCACATCATTGCTGAGGTGTCAGTCCAGTTGGCACCTACATAATATTGAAATAAATTCTGCAATGCAGCACGGCCACTACATTTGTTTAATTTGGCTGGATAAGTGAAATAATAATCATATTTAAGTGACTTAATTAAACAGCATTGAAATTTCATGGCCAAAATAAAATTTTGGTCATAGTTTGATTACTGTAGCTACAAATTACCACATTCCTAAGAATAAGGTTGGAGTGGAGAAAATAATTGGCAAGTCCAATTAACGATGAGAAAAAACTGGCACCTTTATATAGTAAACATCAAGTTGGATAATCTGTACTCTCACTTCAGCTGCTACTGCTGTATTTCAGGCTTACTGACCGGTGCTTCAATGTAAAAGCTTGTCAAAGTGCTAGTTCCTAGGTTTCATTGAATTTTCAGAGTGCTGAAATGTGTTTATAGATAGGAAATTGCCATATATACTATATCATGACCTGCTCCTACAATTGTATAAATGTTAGAGCTTCTCGATTGGTTAAGTTGATTACTGGTCTTATCAAGTATGGTTCTTTGCAGTTGAGTAGTGTTAACACCACACAGCCTGTGCAGCAACTTTCCTCTATTCTCCACGTTCAACAGAGACACGAAAGTCCTCTGGATGACCATCAGAAAGTCTCTGTGGCTTTACCCAATGACACCAAGTCTATTTTTTCTGTTGGAGTGCAATCTTCAGTTGCTTCTATAGGGGATAATTCAAGCCTTCAGAAGGTATGCCTTCCCTATAAATTTACATGCTATGCCACCAATATTTGCAGTCACATCATTATTTTGCTTCATCTTATGCTGAAGTTTCTATTGCAGAGTGTGGCCAGTGCTCCATCTATGTTATCTGCTTCTCATAGTTTTGTCCGTCCTCCTCGAGCAGTTACCTCTACCAGTAAATTCCTATTGCTATTTGTTTTTGCAGTTTAAATTGAGCCATCATGCCTCATATCTATTAATAACTTTTTAAATAGTTTTTTTTTTTTTTTTTACGAGCATGACTTATGGAACCTTACTCTTTGCAGAGTTCGGCTCTGCTTTGAACATTGAAACGCTCGTAGCTGCTGCTGAGAGAAGGGAAACACCAATAGAGGTATGCTATTTCTATTCCTCTCTTGCATGAATCAGTTGTACAATAAAATGATTGATATATTTCAGATTTTGATTTCGTGGATATTTGATCTATTATATGTTACGCGGTTTATAAAATGATGATCTGTAGAGGCCTCGGTGAGCAAAAAAGTAATGATGCTTTAGACATCTAATGGATATGCTTTGCCTTAAATCATTATACACATACCTTATTTGTACTAAGTACAAAAGTAATGATTCAGTTGTCCTAAAATGTCTTGATTGTTTTAGCTTCAGTTTGAATTGTGCTTTGTTTGTACTGCACATGGCTGTATTATGCTGTTGCAGAGTTTATGATCATTAATTAGCTGTCATTTGATGATTGTCAAGGCTGTGAAAATTGTTTGTTACTTATTGATTCTACTTTGTTTTTCTTTTTTGTGTGTTTTGAGGTGTATCTGCCTTTTTCCCCCCCAATCAAAGAGGTTTTTCTGCCATTAGTTGGTCAAATCTGCCACACTGATCATCCTAGATACGCCTGGATAAATGTAAAATAACTAGGAGGGATATTTTACTTTGCTTGAATGATCTACTTAATTTAGCGCTAAGGGCATCTTCACATTGTTTACTGACTTGGTTGTTTCAGCTCTTCATTTTCAAAGTTTGCGCTATAATTACTTTATTCTGCTTCTGTTTACAGGCTCCGGGATCTGAGATTCAGGATAAAATTTCTTTCATTATTAACAATATTTCAGCTGCAAATATTGAAGCCAAAGCAAAAGAATTCACTGAAATATTGAAAGTGCAGTATTATCCGTGGTTTGCACAATATATGGTTATGAAAAGGTCAGAAACTTTATCCATTTTTTTTTCTCTGTCCTATATGTGGATATTTCTACCCATTTGTTTCTGTGTGTGTGTTTGTTTATTATGATTTGCGAGTAGTTCTGTGTGGCAATTAAGTATTGACAGCTTCTAGGATTGTAACCAAGTCTTCGCATATGATAACATCTTTCTTCTTTGACATACATTTAAATCTCAAATCTTCTATAACATTAGTTTGTTTGCTGGAACCTTGATCATAGTGCTTGAGGTCGCTAGTGACCCACTATCTGAATTGTTCGTTCTAGTATATAATTCGATAGGGAGACTATATTTTGTGGTAACCTTGATTTGGACTATTTCAATACAAATTACAGGCACATTTTTAGTTGTAAGTGAAATGATTCGGTTCTATGCGGTCTCTAATATGGTGTAGCTATTACATAGGTCCTCCATAACATGCACATGTGCAAATATGCTTGTATATATAGAAATCTATAGAAATGCTGAGATATATTTATCTCATTGATATCATTGTTATTTTACATGTTATTTTATTTGTTTGTGCAATTGATTCTAAACTTAGATTCATTGTGTATGGATTCATGTTCATGGTGTTATTCTCTAAAAAATAACACACAGATGTATTACAAGGAAAAAAGATCCTTGAATAAGGATATAACTTGAACATATGTAAATATGCTTAATGATATAAATCTATAGAAACGCTGGTTTACATATTTGTCTCATTGATATCATTGTTATTTTATATGTTTGTGCGCTTAAATATAAATTTAAATCATTGTGTATTGATGCACACACATGGCTTTATTCTCCTAAAATTAATATGATAATTCCGTTTTGGCTTAACTGAAAGATCTTGCTGCTATTTGGTTCTTTTGATTCGTATAATATAGATTGTGATATCTCTGGTTAATGTCTTCTCAGGGCAAGTATTGAGCCAAATTTTCATGACTTGTACCTGAAGTTTCTCGACAAAGTCAATTCAAAGGCCTTGAATAAGGAGATTGTCCAGGCTACTTATCAGAACTGCAAGGTTTGCAAGATTAATTTCTAGATAGTAGATACTATCCTACCTGTGTGTTTATCCTGGTGAAACAAAACAATCTTTTCACTGAAGGAAGAGGAATTGATGTTTTATGTCATTGTGTTATTTTAGGTTCTCTTAGGATCAGAGCTTATAAAGTCAATTGCAGAAGAGCGTTCATTGCTAAAAAATCTGGGAAGCTGGCTTGGGAAATTAACAATTGGCAGGAATCAAGTTCTAAGAGCTCGTGAGATAGATCCCAAATCTTTGATCATTGAGGTGATTCTGAACTAGTAGTTGAATTGTTCTTTTTTATATTTTGTCTTTTGAGAATTAAATTGTTACTGTTCTGGAATCTTATTTGAGGATCTTTCTTTTTCACTGGGCAGGCATACGAGAAGGGACTGATGATTGCAGTAATTCCATTTACTTCAAAGGTAGTTAAATTGATGATTGTGTGATGTTCACTGCACTTCAGTAAGGTATTCTGTGATATTTCCCCTCCATTACTTGCTGCAGATTCTGGAGCCGTGCCAAAGTAGCCTAGCATATCAACCTCCTAATCCTTGGACCATGGGTATTCTTGGATTGCTTGCTGAAATCTATTCAATGCCAAACTTGAAAATGAACCTTAAGTTTGACATAGAGGTACGGAGATGTGTAAGTTCTCAGTTGCAATTTTTTTGGTTTAAACGCTGTACTGACAAAGTCTATATTGTCTCTTTTGGCACTGCAGGTTCTGCTCAAAACCCTTGGTGTAGACATGAAGGACATAGCTCCCACTTCTCTTCTAAAGGATCGGAAAAGAGAGATTGAAGGGAACCCTGATTTCTCTAATAAAGATGCAGGAGCATCGCAACCGCAGATTGCTACTGAAGTTAAAACTGGAATGATCTCTCCACTAAATCATATTGAGTTGCCTCTTGAGGTTGCCAACCCACCTAATTCTGGTCCTCATACGCATTTATTACCCCAGGTTTGTTCCCATTTGGTCTTTTACTCTTCAGTAAGCAGTTATGACATGTTATCTCGAAGCTTAATCTGTTTGATATTATTAGTATCCTGCTGTTCATATTCCAACGGTGACATTGACTGAGGATGAAAAACTAGCTGCACTAAACTTGTCTGAACAGCTTCCTCCTAATCAAGGACTATTTCAAGCCACTCCTTCCCAGCCACCTTTTTCTGTTACTCAGGTAGGGCTGTGTTTTTTTTCCTCTTTTGCAGTGCTTTCAGAATCAATTGGAGATTTTTGTGTTTACTGAGTGTAGTTCTTGTTTGTTTTGTAGCTTCCCACAGCAATACCCAATATTGGAACTCATGTTATTATCAACCCGAAGCTCAATTCTTGGGGATTGCACTTGCATTTTCAAAGGTTTAAAACTGTTGCAATAGTAATCTTTTCATTCTTAGTGAGTTGTCTATACCATTTCGACAATATTCATCTTGTTTATATTTTTACAGAGTGGTTCCTATTGTAATGGATAGAGCTATCAAAGAGATAGTGTCCGGCATTGTTCAACGTAGTGTTTCTATAGCTACTCGGACAACAAAAGAACTTGTTTTGAAGGTTTGTTAGCCGAACGAATTCAAGTTTTAGGTCCTTTCTTCTTGGAATGATCTCTTTTGGCTTTCATCTCTATTTTGTGCCATATTGTCTTAATCATGTTTCCTTGTCTTTGCTGTTTGTATTATCAATGTGTGCTTCTGTGGTGCTCTCAATGTGATCACTTCATTTCTTAGATTTTTTACTGATCTTAAATTCATGTTAAGCAATTTATGTTTCACCTTGTATTATGCTCAATCATAGGATTATGCCATGGAATCTGATGAGAAACGAATATATAATGCTGCACACTTGATGGTTGCAAGTTTGGCTGGAAGCTTAGCTCATGTAACATGCAAGGTTCTTTTTCTGTGCCACATAACTTTTATGCATTTATTCATTTGTTTGTACAGCAAAGCAAACCCTTTCTTCTATTATATCTTTCGTAGGGTCTTTAACTGATATTAATTTACATCTGTCTTTTGCTAGGAGCCATTACGGACTTCGATATCTACCCAACTAAGGAGTTCACTTCAGGGCTTGAGTATTGCTAGTGAATTTCTGGAACATGCTGTGCAACTTGCTACAAATGATAACCTTGATCTTGGGTGTGCTATAATTGAACAGGCTGCTACAGATAAGGTTTTACTGGCAGCTTCGCTGTATAAATATTCAATTTCTTTCTTTTTGATGGTTCTTGTAATATTGATTGATGCACGTAGGAAAAAATTATTCGGACCATAATTTTCCAAAAGTGGTGATTCTGCCAGTCTATGTAGTATAACATTCTCACGTCGGTGGTTAAATGGTAGAGAGAGAGAGAGAGAGAGGACTTGAATTAGGAAGAACTAGAAAAATATCATGAGTGTATCCGCTTCATAGGCAGTGTTGTGTTAAGCTAAAACTCTGCTCTTGCAGTAATAGTGATTTTGAAGTGTTTTTCCAGTTCATGGTTTTCAATGGTTCATTGTGTCTTGTAGGCAATTCAAACCATTGATGGGGAAATAGCTCAACAACTTTCTTTAAGAAGGAAGCATAGGGATGGCGTTGGTCCAGCATTTTTTGATGCAAACATGTATACACAAGGTTCTATAAATGTTGTACCTGAGGCCCTCCGCCCCAAACCTGGTCACTTGTCTGTCTCTCAACAGCGAGTTTATGAGGTATATCCCTGTTGGACCTTGGCCTGAAGGTATTATTGGTGATGAGAAGCATGAGATCTAAGATTTCCCTCTTCCCTTCTAATATCAGGACTTCGTTCGACTTCCATGGCAAAACCAATCTACGCCACAAACTATTCCTACTGGTTCTTCAACTACCTCTGGTGTTACTGGTCTGGCTGGTGCATATGGTTCAGCAACAGTACAACTTACTGCTGGCTGCTCATCTGCTCCAGGCAATGTAGGATTTGAAGCAGTCTCTCGGACATTGGATGTGGCTTCTGATGCTACCGAATCTAATTCAACTGCAAGTATCAGGTATTCTATTTTTATTGCTTTTCCCCCCATCCTGTTTTCTTATTTGAATTGCTTGAGCTGTAACTTTCCTTCAATGTTCCAGTGCGTCTTCTATTCATATTGGGGAAGCTGATGGTGTTATTCAGCAGATTTCTGAAAACAATTCGGTCAGTGCTCCGTTTCCTTTAGTTGCTCCATCCTCTGAACTTCATTTAGGGGATTCCTCTGATGCTGTGAAGGTTAGCAGAGTTGTCTCTTTTTGTCCTTAATGTTGCTAAGGGCTTTTTATTGTTCCTAACAAGCTTTTCTAATGTGGTGAAAGGAATCTGGAATTTCACAACCAATCTCTTCATCAGCTGCTTCTGATCGACTTGGGAGTAGCACTTCAGAACCTTCATTGAACACAAGGGATGCATTAGATAAATATCAGATTGTTGCACAGAAGGTTTATCTTTGAACCCTTTTGGTTGTGCTTATATTTTCCCTCTATTAATGTTCCCTTACTGTGTTGGAAAAAATATGTGGATATTGCGCTGTTCTTTCTTATACAATATTTCATGTCTTTTCAATTGATTCTTAATTTTTGGACCAAAGAAGTGGCTTCTAGATGTGGCCGCTAGGTTCATTGTTTTGAGATTATTAAGCTACCCTGTTATTTACTTCACGTTACTTTGGTTGTCATTGCATAAAATTAATATCATATTCTTCTGCTGACTTGTCATCTTAAATGGTTTCAGTTGGAGGCTTTGGTTAGTGGTGACGCTAGAGAAGCAGAAATACAGGTATCATTTCTGTATCTTTGTCTTGGATCTAGACTTTCATTATTGAGTACTTTGGTAAAATTCAACTAAACTAAAGCCTTAGTCCCTAGCCAATTGGAATGGCTATATAGTTCATCTTCCTCCATCTGTGCTAGTTTTTTTTCTGATTTTATATGATATTTGCTTCTTTACTTGCTTTTTTTTTTTTTTGAAATTGAAATTCCTATTATAATGCATTTATACTTTTTAAAATTCGTGTGCAGGGAGTAATTGCTGAGGTTCCTGAAATCATTCTCAGATGTGTCAGTCGAGATGAGGCTGCCTTGGCTGTGGCACAGAAGGTGTTATTTGATTTGCTGGTGGTTTATTATATGAAATTTTGTTGCCTATCCTTTTTTTTTTTTTTTCCTGGTTTTCTGTTGATTTCCACTTTAGGCACTGAAGGGACCAATTATTGTTTCGAATTCTTTTATATTTATTTTGTGCATTGTGTTCTTGATTTTTTACAGGTTTTCAAGGGTTTATATGAGAATGCTTCAAACCGTTTTCATGTTAATGCTTCTCTTGCAATTCTGGCTGCTATTCGTGATGTTTGCAAGCTTGTGGTTAAAGAACTCACTAGCTGGGTATGTTTTACTCAGTCTCCAGAATTGCAGATGTGATTATGATATTTTGCTTCTTTCAATGAAATGATTCTAGATCATGGTTTCCTCATTGGTTTACTTAAGTGATGTTATTGCTGAGTGCTTGGACCGTATCCCTCCCCCCCTTCCTTTTTTTCTGCAATGTGCATAGCACAAGCTCCTCTGATGTACTTTCAACTTGTGCATGGTCTTTACTGACCCATTGTTGGTTAATTCTGTGGTTGACTACTTAGTAATCATTTGATGTGCATTTGTTAATTTATTTTGCAACTGTTTCTTGCAGGTGATTTACTCAGATGAGGAACGAAAATTCAACAAAGATATAACTGTTGGCCTTATATGCAGTGAATTGCTCAATCTTGCTGAGTACAATGTTCATATGGCAAAACTTATTGATGGGGGGAGGAATAGTATGTATATGGAAATTTTTATCATCTAGTCTCTATACCACGGATTTGATGCCATTGACTAATTATACGAAATGTGCAGAGGGTGCAACTGAATTTGCTATTTCCCTGATCCAAGCTTTAGTTGTAGAAGAATCGAAAGTTATATCTGAACTCCACAATCTTGTTGATGCATTAGCCAAGGTTTTGTCCTGATTTGCTCTTTACTTTTTTATTGGACTGCTTTGTGTGCTGTTCCACTTTTGTGGTTTCTTAGTCAGAATCACTTGCAGTTTGCCGCAAAACCTGGATCTCCCGAGTCATTACAACAGTTGATTGAGGTTGTTAAGAATCCTGTTGCTGCTAATTCTACTGCATTATCAAGTTTTATTGCTGGAAAAGAGGATAAGGCTAGACAATCTAGAGATAAGAAGGTCAGCATAGATCCAATGCTTACTGTCTGTTTGTTCCCCTTTCTGATTCTGAAAACTATCCTCTTGTTGAAACAGGCTGTGAACCAGATTGTAGCTAACAGGGAAGACTACAGCAATGTTGATTCTGTAGAATCTGATCCTACTGGTTTCCGAGAGCAGGTATAGCCTGAGTTTTGTTAAAAATGTTAAGTTTTCATCAAGTTACAGACTCCCATCAATTTTATATCATGGTATTGCATTCCTTTTTGGACCTCAAGGTTGCTGCTTTGCTTGGATTTATTTAAAAAAGAAATTTATGTAAAAAGACCTTCATGTATATTTTCTCCAGATAATATGAGGTTGGAGTAAATAGATTTTTTAGGTCATGTTGGAAAATCATTAGGTGATATTTTCTTAGATTTCATTTTCCAAGAAGAAGACTGGAACTGCATGGCCTTTCATTTGGTCTCTTTTATGTCTCTCTCTCTCACACACACACCCAACCCGCCCCCCCCCCCCCAAAACACCCACCACTCCTGCAATTCTTACAGAGTTGTTCCATATTGTTCTCTCCTTGTTTGGTGAGACTGGAAAGAGGTGATTTCTAGAGTGCCTCCTAGGCACTACAATTAAAGTGCCTTATTATGTAACTTCATCAGTATTTACATGTAATTTTCTATATTAGGAATTACATATTAAGATGGAGAATATGTAAAATTTTTCATATTGCATGTAAATTATTTATTCTATTATATTAACTATATAGAATTACATATTGAGATCAGAATATGTAAAACTTTTCACATTGCATGTAAATTGTTCATTTCTTTGTATATTATATAACTATATATAAAGGCACCATAAGTAGAGTGCCTTGAAGGCACCTTGGGAAAGATTGAAGTGTGTGAAGTTTTATTACAAATGCTTTAATGGTCCATTTTAATGTTCATGTAGGTTTCCATGCTATTTGCGGAATGGTTCCGCATATGTGAACTTCCGGGTGCAAATGATGCAGCTTCTACTCATTACATTCTCCAATTGCATCAAAATGGATTGTTGAAGGCAGATGATATGACCGATCGATTTTTCCGCATCCTAACAGTGATTCTCTCTATGACTTGACTTTTTATCTTTGGTGCAATGTTGGAGGTTGCAAAAATAATCCTTTCATATATCTTTTCAGGAACTTTCTGTTGCACATTGCTTATCTTCTGAGATGATTAATTCTAGTGCACTGCAATCTACTCTGCAAGGGCAGAGCTTGTCCTTCCTTGCCATTGATATTTATGCAAAACTTGTTTTCTCAATCTTAAAGGTAAAGAATTTATGTTTGCGTGTTGCGTTTTTTTTTTTTTTTTTTTTGCTTTCTGAAAGCTAGATTACATGTTCTGTCTTCCTGAATTGTGTACCTACTTTGAATTGTTAGGTGGAACAGGGACCAAGTAGATTTTTTCTTTTCTCTAAGGTGAATCTTAAACCAAAATTTGCTTGTTTTGTTTTTTCCCTTTATATTATATCTTCACCAATGTGTTCTAGATGATGTTTATGGCTTTTACAGATTTTGGCTGTGACTGTGAGATTTATACAAAAGGATTCTGAGGAGAAGAAAACATCTTTTAATCCAAGACCATACTTTCGACTGTTTGTGAACTGGCTTTTGGACCTAGTGTCCCCAGATCCTGTTATTGATGGTGCAAACTTTCAGGTAATCATTTTCTCATTGCTTAAAACTTTGGTAACATTTGAATTGAGGGATTTGGATGAGAATTCTGAACAATCCATGGATTGTTCAAAATCCATCCTTTTTTGTTGAGAAAAAAGCTTAAAACCATGAGTAATCCATCATCTACCAAATTCCCATAAAATGAAAGATTTCAAAATTCCTTATAGGAGGGGGACGAGGGATACCTGTCAAATCTATTGATTTTACAGCATAATGCTTGGAATTTAAAGTTAATAAAAATCCCAGGTTTTTAAATCCATGATTTTGGACAAATTCTTTGGTTTTTCTAACTAATGTTGTGTTTTTTCAGATCTTGATAGCCTTTGCTGGTGCATTCCATAATTTGCAGCCCCTTAAAGTACCCTCATTCAGGTTAGCATTGTGCATATATTTAACATTAGACTTGCCATATCTGGATGTTTGACGTTGCTATTTCTTTCTGCTGGTTTACATGGTTCATCAGCTTTGCATGGCTCGAGTTGGTGAGTCATAGGAGCTTCATGCCAAAATTGCTCACAGGAAATGCGCAGAAGGGTTGGCCCTATGTCCAACGCTTGCTAGTAGACTTGTGCCAGTTCCTGGAGCCATTTTTGAGGAGTGCTGAACTTGGAATTCCAGTATGGCACTACCACTTTCTGCTTATTTACAGGTTGGTAGAATGATTTTTATCATATTTGATTCATTTTGTTTCATTTGTGCAGGTTCACTTCCTATATAAAGGTACACTAAGGGTGCTGCTGGTTCTGCTACATGATTTCCCAGAATTCCTATGTGATTATCATTTCACCTTCTGTGATGTGATTCCTCCAAGTTGCATACAAATGCGTAATATTATACTCAGTGCATTCCCTCGCAATATGAGGCTACCAGATCCATCTACTCCCAACTTGAAGGTGTTAATTTATTGTATTTATGGTGATGTTACTTATAACAAATCCTGCTTGGTTCTAAGTTCTGATACTGTCCTGGATGACCTGGTACCATTTTTCACTTTTGCAGATCGATCTGCTTCCAGAAATAAGGGAGGCTCCTCACATTCTATCTGAGGTTGATGCAGCTCTTAAGACAAAGAAGATGAAAGCTGATGTGGATGAGTATCTCAAGGTTTTTTTATTTTTATTATTATTTTTTGCCCTTTACCCTTTACACAGGTTAATCAGTCATTTTTTAACCGTTAAATTGCTGAACACAAACTTTTATTTTGGTACTCTTTTCAGACAAGACAGCAGGGTTCTTCATTTCTGACCGAATTGAAGCAAAGACTAGTCCTTTCACCAAGTGAAGCTGCCTCTGCTGGTACTCGTTACAATGTACCATTGATTAACTCCCTTGTGCTGTATGCTGGAATGCAGGTATATTCTGGTCCATTGGCCAAAATTTAGTATCTGCTGCTCATTCTTGGACCATGTTCCATTCTGCTATTAACATTGAGAATTATACTCTAGTTGTAATTAGCTGTGTTTGGGTGATGATGCCAATAAATTCTTTTAAATATCTTAATTTGGTGAATATTCAAAAAACTAATACTTTTCACTTTTATCATTCCTTTCTCCAAGATCGATTGTATGATATGACCTTTTTAAGATTGTTTTCCGCTTAATTTTGAAATTCCCTTGAACTTCAGGCCATCCAGCAGATGCAGGCGAGAACACCTCATGCACAGTCAACTGGAAACACTGCCCCTCTGGCTGTATTATTGGTCGATGCTGCTTTGGATATCTATCAGACTCTTGTACTGGAACTGGACACTGAAGGGAGATACCTCTTTCTGAATGCTGTTGCAAACCAACTACGCTATCCAAATAACCATACGCATTACTTCTCTTTTGTCCTACTTTACTTATTTGCTGAATCAAGCCAGGTAGAACACTATTTTTATTTGATGGTTTATGTCTGTAATAGGATTGCTCTAAATAGAGTATTCTACTGTTGTCCATTATAGGATTCTTTAATGCCAGAGATGGAATTGTTGTTTAACTTGGTTCTCCATAGCCATGTCTAGGTTAATAGTTTAATGCTTGTGCTGTGGCCAGGAAATTATTCAGGAGCAGATCACACGAGTCCTGTTGGAACGCTTGATTGTTAATCGGCCACATCCATGGGGTCTTCTCATCACTTTCATAGAGCTCATCAAGGTACATTGGCTGGCTATAATTTTTCTTCTCGCTCTCTCCCCTCCCCCCCCCAAAAAAAAAAAAATCTTCCTTTCTAGTGTAAGCTAATTTATGTTTTCTTGTAGAATCCAAGATACAACTTCTGGAATCGCTCCTTTATAAGATGTGCGCCAGAGATTGAAAAACTTTTTGAATCAGTGGCAAGATCATGTGGTGGCTTAAAGCCTATGGATGAGAGTATGGTTTCAGGCTGGGTTTCTGAGGGCGCACACTGAGGCTTCTGGCCTGTTTGATTTATACTCCTCCATCTGTAGTCTGCTTATTATTTGGTAGTTTACTGTTAATACCACTGTGATGGGATAATGCGCTGTGCAGTATCCATAAATTTGTGCTGACATGATTTAGTGGCTGTTAATTCTGATTTTTGCCAGGGTCTTTTTTTTCCCTTTCCTGTCTAGTTTCTTTGATTGTAAAAAATGAGGAAGATTAGACTTGGCCAGTTTATTTTTAGAATTGTAGACCTGTGCTGTATCTGGTAGATGTTTGTACAAAATAGTGATGACATTCCTAATGCATTCCAATTTTAGCGTCTTATTTTATCTGTTGACTGTAATTTAAGCTTGTCCGTATAGATGAGGGGGAGAAAAGCATTAGCTCTTTTCATCAGTCATCTTTGTCTGCATGGCTTGGATATAATTATATAAAATAACAAACATCCCCTTTGTACTAAAACTTTGAATAGTGCTAAGTATATTTGAGGCAAAAAAAAAATAGCAATAACATTAAGGCTTTGTTTTTAAGAAGAACTGATCAATATAAAATATTTTTTTATTAAATTATTTTTAAAGAAAATGATTTTGAGTTATTTTTTAAATTGTAAAAAATTATTTAAATAAAAAAAATAATCTGAATGGTTGCCCATGATCATGGAATTTATATTGAATTTATATCTGAAAAGTTCATAAAATATTAGATTAATTCAAAAATTTTAAATAAAAAT
>CATIWR010674513.1:0-17843 GCA_949677035.1 Omphalea diandra | reverse complement strand
TTAGTATATCTAGAGTTATTGCTGTGTGAGTGTAGTGAGCTTAGGCTACCCTATTAGGAATATATGCATAAACACTAGGTCCACTTGCATGGATCATACCATAACTGCATACCAAGCATTCATAATCATTTTGACATACTTATAGCCATGTATGTATCAAATTCTAGGATCTTAAAACTTTGAGGAAGCCCTAGAGAGAGAACCAACCCTACCATAAAGGTTAGTCACATCATAAAGTGAGTAAAAACCATAATTTGATTCATTGGGTGTATGTGATAATTATATGATATGATTATGTTCTATTACATGTATATATGATTAAATTGTTACATGTTACATGAAAATATAAGTCAAGTGAGAATGATTGAATTATTACATGTTACATGGGAATACAGGCCAAGTGAGAATCAAATGCTCTTAACGATTACTTGACATATCATTTGTGAATAAACACTTGCACATGGAACTAATAGGGCATTGTGATCGACTTGTCAAACACTTGCAAATCATGTGGAAGATGGACCAATAGGTCCTAAATCATATGTCAAATGAGTTACAGGAAGATGGACTAATGGGTCCCAAATCACATGTTACATGAATCACATGAATATCCTGGGAGCAATGTTTGCCTTGCACGGTCACGACAAAAACAAAGCTATTGCATTTGCACTTGCATAGTCAATTGCTTTGCTTGCAATGTATCTTGATGATATTTGATTATGGATTATGCCATGAGAATTTGATTATTGTTTTTATTCACTGAGTCGCGACTCACCAAATCACAACTATTTTTCAGATATTGAAGTATAGGGATTGAACACTTTGGTGCTTTGAGTTTTACATTGAGACACATAGACCACAAGTCGTTAGCTAAATTCCAACTCTCTCTCTCCTTATGTCATGACATTAGTCAACATATATGTACATGAAAATACATGTGGGATTGTGTGTGAAGGATGGATAAAACCTTTATGCATATGTATTTTGGATATGAATTGTATGAGTTTTGTAAATGAAAAGGTCGTTATGGTTATTGTGGTATAGAGCAATATGAGTTCTGTCAAATGAAAATGGGTATTACATAAAAAGCAAGTTTTGATTACCTTATCCACCACCGAAGCAAAATATGTGGCTAAGGGTTGTTATTGCACTCAAGTTCTTTAGATGAAACAATAATTAAAGGATTATGGCTAAGTTGTTGATTGCATTTCCATTATATGTGACAACACTAGTATAATAAATCTTTCAAAGAATCTCATCCAACTCTTTAGGAGTAAATATATAGACATTAGGCATTATTTTCTTAGAGTTCATGTCCAAAATGGTGTTGTAGTGTTGGAATTTATTGACACTAACTATCAACTTGTGGATATTTTCACAAAACCTTTTAATGAAGAAAGGATGAACTTCATTAAGGGAGAGTTGGTAATGCTTGATGAAAGCTCCCTGAAGTCAAAATTGGTTCTTTTAGAATAGTCTTTGTTTAGTGTATTATTTTGAATGATTGTTTGTTATATTTGATGAATGTGTAAGTGTACTTCATTGGATGTCTTAATTCTTTATGCTTTTATGATCTCTATGCCAATTTGCATGAATTAAGCATCAATATATTAAGTGGATCACAATTTAGATGGTCTAATCTTATTTTTTCATGTCTATTTTTCTTGCCTTGTTATTCGCAGTGGCTATTTTTTGTTTCACGATCGCGATTTACGTGTACTTGTCCATCCATCTATCACTTATCATTTTGCGAGAGCTATTTTCAATTTCCACCGTAAACTTTTTTCAAAATTTAAAAGTTTTAATTGTTGACCTCATTAATTTTTGAGAAATTTTTGTTCGTTACTTAGTTATTTTATAATTAGTGATTGTGACTTGCAGTTCGCGATCGCGAATTTGAGTAATTGCTAAACATTAACTAGTTTGACTGTCAACTGATGGCACCCCCTCATTAAATGCAAATTTGACTATTTGTTACCATTTTTACACCATTTTTTTGCCTTTTTAAACCCTAGTAATAGTGTTCTAACCCATATTTGCTTGATTACTTCATTTCTCTTCATTCTTACACTTTAAACCTTCTTCAAATCCTCTCTTATCTCTATTGGCTCCCAAGAAAGCTTCCAAAGTAGAAAAAGGGAAGGGCATAGCCCAACTCTCTGGTCCTCTTGCCCTTCACACGAAGAAGGGGATTACTAAGGAAGAAAAAGACCGTTACAAAGCCAATTCTTTAAAAATCATCTAAGTAAGATTCCCTCAACCTTTGTCCTTGAATCACTTAGAATCAAGGATGAAATCCATGCCTACCTCTCTAATCTGAGTTGGAATGAGTTAATCTTCTAAGACAAGCTTGGTTATGAATAAATGACGTGAGAATACATATGCATGGTGACCTTGAGTCGAAGAGCATAATCACGAACATGTCAAAATGGGCTGATATTCAGGGCTTTTGGGGATCCATTTTTTTTTATTACTTTTGAATAACTCTCTAATCTCTTCAATCTTCAAGTGAGGGATGACATTCCTTTCATCATGTCCATAATTGATATCATATACTCTAAGTTTTGGTCTAAAATTTCTATTGAGACCAAACACGACCCAAAAACCTTCTGACAAAGCGGATGATCAAGAAGGTGAGGAGGGTGACGAAGGTCAAGGTGGATGAACAAATGAAGAAATTGATGACTCTGGAGAGAATGATAGTTCTCCAATATTCTAGTTTTTTTCTTAAGCTTTTAATATTTTCTTTTGTTTCTTTATGCTCTTGTAGGTATGTGATCCTACAGTTCTTAATAAATAAAAGTGTTGTTTTTCTTTGCAATTGTTGCTTCTCATCTTATGTGATTGCTCTATACTTGTTTCATATACTTATTTATTCTATGTAATTGTTCTGTCTTAATTTATGCTTCATACATTTGGCACCCATGCACCTTTATTTCAATGTTTAAACTTTACTTTTTTTTTGATCTTGCCAAAGGAGGAGAGAAATAGTGGTAAAAGAATATGCATGATATATTATAAGGGAAGTATAAGTTAAGGGGGAGCAATAGGAGCAATCTAATTCAAACTTATAAATCTTTGACAAACTTATTTGATCAATCAGTCTTTCTATTTAAAATCATTAACCATCTCAACTTCACACTCATGCAATTCATTTTCCTTAAGCAAAATCAATCTAAGTTGTCAAAATAAAAAATAGGAGATTATTGATCTAGGTTGGTCAAGCCTAAGTGAAAGGCCTCTTTTAATCTTGACAATAAAGATTGATAGGTATTAATGTCTTATTTACGTGTTGTTTTTGTAGTTTTTAAGTTAGGTTTTCATTGGAAGTTGGATGAAAGTCTAAATCTCTTACTTTGAGTAAGACATCCAAATTCGAGTCAGGATCCTCTAAATTACAACTGCGACCTTGCAAAAAGAATGGATGAACTTGGGTCAGATGAATTCGCAAAGGAAATCATAGCTGTGATCTAGCCAAAGGAGATTTGAATGACACACAGAGAGATTCACGGTGGTGTTTGCGTCTAGAGTCGCGACTACGAATTTTATAACTTAAAGGAGGGAACCGAGTCTACAACTATAACATGCCAAGTGTCCAAGGCAACTGTTAGAATATCAAAATTTGCAAAGGTAAAGCACCTATAGCGATTGCAACCTAAAAGAGTGTTTTCTCTTTACCAAATAAAAAGATTTGCGATCCTTGTTGTGCCCAAGAAGGATATAAATTGTGACCATAACTTTTGGGTGGTTAGTCAAACACAATGGCTATATTTTTTAAAACACCAATGGCATAAGAGCACGTGGACTAGCCATTAGACAAAAAATGGGATTCTCTACCGCGATTTCAATCTTGTTAGTGCAAATTGAAAAATTGCAACTGTGAAATGCTAGTCACGATCGCGACTTCTATTTGACGGGTATTTAATGCAAATAAAGCCTAGCTTACCTTAGAGATTTAGGCATAGTTTGTTAGTAATGTCTCTTTGGTGGTTGTTGCCTATAAATACTCCACTAAACAGACATGAATGTAAGAGAATTTCATTAATTCTACCCAAACTCTTGCAAATTTGCTTTACAACTTCTTATTTTTTGATTGTGAGTTCTTATTGTTTGGTGTAAGCATTAAACACTATTATAATTAGGTTGAGAGTTGGCCTAGCTATCAAAACTCTTATAATAGGTTAAAGTGTGAGCCTGTGTAAAGCACTTGAGTGAGGTTTTGTGTGAGCCATCAAAACACGTTGTACAAGATTGGTGTGAGCTTGGAAACACCATTTTAATTTGAGTGAAATTCAAATTGTGAAGAATTAGAGACTAAATATTGGGTTTGTTAACACCTGAACCACTATAAATATCTTGTGTTAATTATTTATACTCTTTCTCCATTCTCTAAATACCACACCTTCCTTCCAAATTTTTTAGTTTCTCACTAATTCAACTGTCTTTCTTGATGCTTAAGGGCCAACATCACTAAATTAGGATGTGTAGCCCATCCCAAAACTGGGATGTATAGTCCATAAATAAGGATGTACAACTCTCCTCAGGGATGTACAAACCTCCTCAGGGATGTACAACCCTACCTTAAACACTAATCCTCAGAACCTTTTAGAATTGGTCCCCCCTTAAACCCCTAGGGCTACACAACCCTGATAGATGGATGTGCAAACCTTCCCTAGCTATACAACCCATGTGTAAACCTTAATTCCAACACATTAACCTCATTCTCTATGATTGGGTGTGTCCATCGTGTGACTAGAACTATTTCTGACACTGTGGACCTATCCAACATCTATAAATACCCTTTATTTTTAGAGAAAAAAAAAGAGGCTGCCCTAAGTTTACTCAACAAATATATTTTCTTAAAGAACCCTAAACACATAAACCTTAAAACCCCAACTTGCTCAACTCATTCCAAGGTAGAACTAGTCTTTCTTTTCATTTTTGGTGCATTCCCTTAAGCATTTTGGAAGACATTAAACTCATTGTGTGCCTTTGAGTGCAAAGGCTTCATTAAAAAGCATATAGGACTCCCCTAAATCCCTTTTTTTCCTACCCCTTTTTTCTTCCTCTTTTTTTTTAAATCCATGAAATAAGGGTTGTTTAGTCTTTATGGTAGGCTGTACAACCCTTAATATGGTATATAAAACCTTAATATTGGGATGTACAACCCAATTTGCTTGGTAAATAACTTTTTGACCAACTTGTTCTCTTTTCTTTCTTTAAATTTCTTTTTTTGTGAAGCACTTTTTATGGTAATCTATGAATCTAATGGCAAAATAAGGTAAGGTTTTGTTATAAATGCTAAGGGGAGAATGTTTGGAGACTGGACTCACTCTTCTTCTTTGAATGATGTGTTTTGAATGATAACTAAACTACCAAGAAAAGTTCTAATGTTTGTACTTTAGTGTTTTTGGATGATTTAAATAGTCTCAATGAACATTAAAGGGCCATAACAAGTCCAACAAGCATTGAATATCTCCTAACGAGCGTTCAACATTTCCAACAGGTGTTGGACCATTCAACGGGCATTGAAGGATGGATAATAGCCAAAGTCTTTTGGATCTTGTAATGGGCATCATAGTTTCGTAAGGGTTATTGATTTGGCCTAGTAACTAACATTGCATTTTTGTAACTGGCATTAGAAAAGTGTCCAAGCTTGAGCTAAAGCTTTTGGAACTCAAAAGAGGTATTGGCCATTCTCAATAGGTGTTGAAAAAGTTTCGAACATGTATTGCAAATTCCTCAATGGGTGTGGAAAACAACTATTGCAAAGTTTGGAGAACAGAGCATAAAGTTTAAGCTTAATGGAAATGAATAACGAACATTATTCTTGCTCCTACAAACATTGTTGTCAAAATCAACATGCGTTGAATGACAAAAAACGGGTGTTGAAAGTAACCATTACAAGTTCAATAGGGATTGATGAAGAATAATGTATGTTGTCACTTCTAATTGCTAGTTTTGTAGAAAAGTTGTATGACATAACATCAATTATTCCAACAGATAGTTTTGGAGTTTGGTTATATAAAGAGCATTTTTAAATACTAGGAAAAGGTCAAAAAGTTTAGAGAATATATGAAAACATTTAGAGAACTTTTTAGCAAGTCTTTATGTAAACGTTTTTAGGTGTTGCTTGTATTTTTGGGTAGAGTGAGATTACTTTGTTACTCTTTTGAGAGTAGGTTTTCTTGAGCACTAAAAGTGTATTTGCTACCTAATTAAGAGGCATTTGAACCTTATGAAATATAAGAGTTGGGTTGGCTCTCTTGTTTCTTATAAAAAAGAGTGATTGTAAATGTTATCCTTGAGCCTATAAAAGGGAAGGTTCTTCCTGAGCCTATAAAAGGGAAGGTTATCCTTGAACCTGTAAAAAAGGAAGGTTCTTCCTTAGCCTATAAAAGGGAAGGTTCTTGAGCCTGAAAAAGAGAAGGTTCTTCCTTAGCCTAAAAAAAGGGAGGGTTTTGTTCTTGAGCCTGGAAAAAGAATAGATAGGCCTAAGTGAAAGCTTGGGGAGTGGAGTAGGCACATTATAAAACCACTATAAAATAGTTGTGCTAATTTATGTGTGTTGCTTCCACAATATTTGGCTATGTTTTTATTTTTTCTTTACAACCCAATTCACCCCCTCTTGGGTTGCCTTATCACCATCCAGAACTAACAGGTTTAATGGCCTAGGACCCTTATTCACTTTAAAAATGGAGTCTTATTTATTCTCTAAATGGTTTTCATTGCCTTTCTATCTAAATATTTTTATGTTCTTTTCTTTCTTTAGTGTTTAAATTATGTTTTGGTTCTATTTTAGATACTAAGAGGCAATATTCAAGTGAGAAACTTGAGATTCTTTTGACCTTGAAAGCCTTTTTAGTGTTGGAGTTCATGTGCTAGTTATGAGAATAGTATTTTGGTTCTTCAACTTCTCCTTTTGATTTAATTAGTTGTACCATTAGTTTGTTAGCTCTTTGTTCATTTGAGGTGAATCTTTACCTTAGCCATCCATTATCCTCCAAATGCCTTGCATTATAAGTTCATCTTTCCTTTCATTCATCATCCATGCATTTTCGTTATGTTCTACATTATGTTTTGTGATGATTGAATATGTCATCATGGACTTAGAATGAGTGTTAGGGTACCTTGACTTTGGGAGATGTAGTGAAATGGCCATTATGGGCATACTTTGTTTCTTTTATTCACTTTAAGTTTTCTTTGTTTGTTTCTTTTCCATATTGATTCATCACTAACTTATTTTCTTCCTTTAAGTGTAGGTACAATTACTTGACTTAGACCATAAGTATGGTCATGACCACTATCATACTTCATTATGGATGATTATGTTTATGGATGAATGCATGATAAGCCTTATACCATGATGCATGACCCTCATCCCCTTTAAGATAATTATGTTTGGGTGGATGTATGGGTGTATTGATATACATGATGATCCCTATACCATGATACATGACCCCTCTCCCTTTTGAGTTGATGGAATGTTTTGATTGATTTGATTGCATTTGATGTATGTTTAGGGATAGTAATTAGAATAATTAATAACCTGATTAAAACATTAAAAGTGAACTAAAGATGTATGAAGGCGGAATCCCAATGTCTAGGTAGCTTAGAGATGCCTAAGATCTTCCCCAAGCCGTACCCAATTTTTAGACCCGATCTATGATGAGGTAAAGATGAAATAGGCCTTCTAATTGAATTAGGTCAGGTTTATATTTTCCCTTTCCTAAATTCTTATCCTGACCAAAGTTGGGTGGTGACTCAACATTTCACCAAGGGATAATACTAATGTATTGTCCTGCCTTGGTCCTTCGTTGACCACTACTTTGGAGAAAAGGCTTTTATCTTGCATGAGGCCTCAAGGATCCTCTATTGATTCAAATTGCGAACCATGACTAATGGTTATTACAAAAGTATAATCCCTATCCTTTCGATCCCTTGATCATCATTAAAAGGTAGGAGTCGCAAGTAAGATTCCATTAGTTCGAGTGCAACTAGGAAATAATCGAGCCGCTCACAGTGGCGACTTCGCTGGGAAATTAAAATTGACTTTATGTTTAATATTTGGTTTACTTTTAATATTTTAAACTAGTTATTAAACAATCCATTTTACCACGAGTATTAGAAGCCCTTAGACAAGCCGATGGTTCTCCAAACTTGAGACCTAAGCACCATTTAGGCTTAGGGGATTGTAAGGAGGATTCATCACTCATAAGCCTAGTGCCTTTGAGTATATCGAATGAGGGATCACGATAATTGCCCCGCTCCCCTCCCCCCAAGGTTATAGGAGCCATCAATGACAATAACCCTTTCAATCATAAGGCACATGTAGGAGCTAGTAATACCTTAGAATATGACACTCCTTTGTTTGCATGTTTTTAAAAAGAGAGTTGGAATTCTCAAAGAAAGTGATTATGTATCCTTAATGTAAGATGCAATTATTATCCCATTCCTCTTAAGATGTAATTAGTAGCCACATGTAAATATTTTTACCCCATTTGCCATGTTGTAAAAGATTTCCATGCAAGTATCCCTTTCACTTTATAAAGGGTATTTCTCTATTCCATGTACATGTCTCTTTGAGGAATGTAAAGATGTTTGGTTTTTAATAGATCTCTTATATATCTTATTCTGAGACTCTGACTCTCCTTGGTTTGAGTTGACTACACATATTCTCAACCCATTATTGGTAAGAATGAGACCTTACCTAGGAAAGAGCCTCTAAACCTTATGTGTGGAAGGAATAAGGCTGGAAGGATCTTTTACAAAGTTACTTATGCATATCTTACATACATGCATTAGTTGCTTTCTCATGTATCATACTATAACCTTTGTTTTGCAGCGATCATAGCTCCATCCAAACCTTCATAGAAGAGAAGAGCTAATCAACTCACTAGGAAAAGTAAGATGTCAAGCCTAAGCCAAAAGTTTGGTATAGTCACGAAACCAAACATACCACCAGAAGTTTTAGAAAGGTTGATAACTGACTTCAATAATAGGACTGAAGAGAGGATTACTAAAAGAGTGAATAAGTGGGTTAATGAGATCCTAAACAAAGGCAACACATCTACCAATAGTGTTGATAAAAGGAAAACACCCATTGAAGCCCTTCAGCCAATAGTGATTGATGATTTTTTATTTGGGGTGAAGGAATACCATGAGAACAAAATTACTAAGGATATGCATAGTGCCATAGTTGTCCCCGATAAGGTTATAGAGAATGGGAAGGAGAGTATTCAATTTGATGACTTGGATAAATAGTTGGAGAAAATACAAAAAGCTTTAGGTGTTAAAGGTTTAGAAAAAAGAATAAACATTGAGGAATTGCTTACTTGCAAGCCTGAGAAACTACCAACTAATTTTCGTATGCTTGAGTTCCCCAAGTTTACAGGAATCCAAAATGCTAAGAACCATGTTTGTTGAGGTCCCTACGGATACTATGTTAGAGCTTTTTGAGTTATTATTGGAGGCATATGCTAAGACATGGTACTTTAACTAGCCAAGGATTATTAGGGAAGATTGGAAAGAGTTGATAGAAGCTTTTGAAAGGTACTATACTTATAATTTAGATCTTAAAGTCACGTTACAAGATTTAGAATCATTGAAGTAGAAAACTAATGAAACCTTAAATGATTACATCATAAAATAGAAAAAAATGACTTTAGAGGCAATTATATGACCTATAGAGAGGGAACTAGTCAGAATGATTATAAAAGGAACTCCGCCTGGCATTGGCACCAAAATAAGAGGAATGTTGGTAAAAATTTTTGAGGATCTTTAAGAAGTAGGCCTGCAGGCTAAAGAATTAGAATATGAGTTAAATAGGCAATATGGAGGAAGGAGGAATGCCTCATCTAAACCACTGTTTGAAAGAAACATGACAACTGATGTCAATGCAGTAAGGATGCTGCAATAGTTTACAAATCTAAGGATACCTCTGTCCAAGTCATTTGAGAGACTACAAAAGATATATGTGTTGAAGCCTCTAACATCGAGACCACCTCCCAAACCACATCCCAAGGGATACGATGCTAATGCCTATTGTGCTTTTCATCAAGGAGTAAGTCACAACATTGATGATTGCTATAGGTTCAAACATGAGTTCTAAGATCTTATTGATAATAAGACCATAGCCCTACCTAATTTAGGAAGGCCTAGCATTTAAGGGAGCCTACTCCTAAATTACCGTAATGTCCTTCCCACGAATCAATATTCTTTCATGATAGATTTTAGGATTCTTGAGGCAGTTGTTATTTCCACTATCGAGTGGGTTATGAATGGGGTTCTAGTTGTTTGCACTATCAATCCATGGAAAAGTTTAGATAAGGAGACAAAAGAAGTATGAAGGAAAAAGGTGATTCAACTATGGAAAGAAAACGATGAAGAGAGAAAAATGAAACAAGTGAGCCATGTTTCTTACAGTGAGAAGTATTATCCTGATAAAGAAGTTCCCAAAGAACCAAGGGTTGAAAAGGAGACAAACGAGCTTGTTATGAAGGAGAAATAAGAATACAATGCTATTATAAAGTAGTTGAAAAAGGTACCATCTCAGATCAGTGCATGAGAATTACTTATCACTTCTTAAGAGCATAAGAAAGCTATGGTAGAAACTCTATCAAGTTTGATCATTTTTAGCAAAGCCATGCCAAATGATGCTATTACGTTTGTGACTCATAAGGGTATGACTACCTTTTTAGATAACACCCAAAGGAAGTGATCATAATTGGCCTTGTTCATCTACATTGAAGTGAAGGGAAGATGCACGCCATGTGTAATGGTTGACGATGGATTTATCCTTTAAAGCTACTACGCAAGTTTTAATTGTTTAAAAGGGATTTGGAAACTTCTGACATGTCATTCAGGCCTATGATGATAGTAGGAGGTTGGTTGTTGGGGTGTCAAGACTTTGGTAAAAATGGGCATAGTAGAAGCAATGGTGGAATTCATAGTCTTGGATATTACGATCACCTTCTTACTTTTGCGAGGGAGACCATGGTATTATTCATTAGAGTGTGCCTTCCGTAGTTCATTAAAAGGTTAAGTTTCCTTGTAAGAAGAGATTGTTACCATCTGTATGAGGGTTGGGGAGGTTGTATAAGCTTTGAGTATGGCTATGCCACATCTTTGCAGATTTCAGGTTGTAGGAGTTACTGATAAATGGGTTGATCCTAAAGTTATAGAAATTAAGAAGAACATGAACTTCCTACTAGGATAGGGTTGGGAAAGAATTCCACCGACATATCAGAGTTCCTAAAGATTCCCACTCAAACCATAAGGAAAGGACTGAGGTACCGTGATAAAGGGTCAAGGGAAAGAGTTAGAGATTTTTGTGACCGCAATTAGATTTCTTTGTGAAAGAAGAGGAAGTCACCAAAAAATCAGAGCAAAAGACTATTCAAAGTGAGAAGTTATTGAGTCATGACATGGATGAACTCGAGGAGACTTTTTTCCAACTAGATGTTGTTTAACTAGGATATCAAAACTATTAGGACTCATAAAAAGAGGAAGATAATAAGAAAGATAAAAAAAGAAAGGGAAACAAGTTGTGGGGGTAAAGGATGGTCAAAAATCAACTCAGCCTGCAGTTTTATACAGACCCTAACCTATATGGCTATGAGATGATTAGAAGAAGGTCACTACTGAATAGGTCAAGCAGTATTTGATGGATAAAAATTTGGGTTGTTGGGAAAGATAATGTAAAAGATGGGCTTGAATCGATGAAGTGGAATGCACCTTCATAGACTGAGAATGGGAATATACCAAGCCATGTAAGTTTTCTGAAATTGTGTACACTGACATAAAATTAGAGGATATTGAGAATATGATTATGAACTCTATTAAGGAAGTAAGTGGTGAGGAAACACAGTCCTACAATAGAGATTAGGCCAACTATGATGGAAAGTGCAACTCTTTGGGAGATTTTTTGAAGATTGAACTATTGGATGACCAGACGAAGTAGAGTTTTGAGGGGGTTGTTGAAGCTATCATTCAAACAGAGGGTGGAACAAAGAATGAGAATGAAACAAATGTTTCCCTAGGTGATGACACAAGTATTTTGGCCAGTAAGCGGGAGAATGAATAGAAAGCATAGGAAGAAGAGGCTCTTACTGCTCCACGAGAGGAAGTTGTTTTTTCAGATGCCAATGATGTTATTATTTCTAGTTTCTTTAAGGATGATGATGTATTTCCTTATATATTTAAGGAAATGAATGATAAGTTTGCTTACTTATGTGATGTGTATCCTAAGGGTAGCATGTAAAACATGCATAATTTCATAAGCATATTTAACATTAATTCTATGCATACTACTGCCCTCCAATAATACACTGTAGACATATAGGACTATATCATATGATAAAGCACAATAGTGCAAAATTCATGTCATTTTCATATTTATGAACCTATGGAACCTATACCTGCTCTAATACAAAAAAATATAACATCCATTTCCATCAATTAAGCATGACATTTATGTCTAAGTATTCCCATGCATAAAGGTTAACATATCATTCATACATAACCAAAAAGGCATGTCAATTCTTATTTAACGTACAAATATGTTAAGCACTACCCATTTAATGTTGGTACCCTAAATTAATTCCTACCTAGGTTTATTAACTTATACAAGTACAAGTGAAAGTGTAATATATTATTGAATTTGTTATGACTTTGTAAGACAAACATTACTCTCAATAATTCATATGATTCGAGTGACATTTGCTTTTGCTAGTCAATATATAATATGTGATTCATTTGATTAATAACATGTGCTATAATGGGACATATAAGTTCCTTTTCCAAGTGATTTACAAGTGTTTGACAAGCCAGTCACAACATCCCTTTAATTCCATATGTAAGTGTTCATTCTCAATGGTATAACAAGTAATCATTAAGATCATATAATTCTCACTTGACTTGTAAGAATTCAATTACATATACACATAATAGAACACAATCATATCTTAAAATTATCACATGTACACATTAGAATCTAATTATGACTTTTACTCACCTCAGATGCAACCAATCTTTGTGGTAGGTTTGAACTCTCTCTTAGGCTTCCTCAATACGTTGAGATCCTAACATTTGATACATATATGATTATTAATATGTCAAAATGAGTTTGTATGATATATATGCTGCTAGGGTCATGTTGTATGCAAGTGGATCTAGTATTTATGCTTATTATTACTATATAAGAGCCTGACCTTGCTACAGTCTCATTGCAATAACTTATAATATATTTATCCAAATGACTTAATTCCTTTTTACATAAACTAGATACATATTCATACAACATAGTCAAAATTAAGGTCAATACAAAGCTTATAAAAAATATGGTAAATTTTTGAATTTTGCCCTATTTCAATGTGACCATAGTGTAATTGATCTTACATTTTTTGCCATATCTCAGATTATGCAAATCTAATTGAAAAAATGATTTATTAGAAGTTATATGACATAAAAATTAACATTTTTAATATTTTACACTTTGTATAATTCAGTCTATAAAGTCATCAAATTAATTGATCAATCTCAGGGTGAGTAGGTTTCAACATCTTGTGATTTAGTCATGATGAAGGAGCAATATCTCCTCACCCATAATATATATGGCAAAAATGTTTTATAAGAATCTATATGATACATAACTCTACAAATTTAATGTTTTACAAATCACCTAATTCCCATTCTATGGCAATCAAATTCGAGGTAAACGAAATTAATAGTTTGAGCAGGTTTCATTAAGTTTAGGGTTAGTCACAATCAAAGAGCAATATCTCTTTCCAAACAACAAATTAAGCAAAACTATTTTATAAGAATTTAAAGGGCATATAAATCTACAACTTTATGTTTTGAACATTGTCTAAATCAGCAAGGTCATCAAAATATATGAATAAGGCCAGACTGAGGAGGTTTTAATAGGTTATGAACTAGCCCTAATCAAGGTGCCATAGCTCTTATCACATATGATATTAAGCAAAACTATTTTAGACACATTCATATGTGGCATAAATATATAAATTTTATATTTTAAACTTTCCATAAATCCTCTTCTAGGTTTATAAAATTGTTGATGCAACAATTTGCTCTAACAAGAAAATCAACACAATCAACTCTTGTTTCTCTTGCTTCTAACAACCTTTCTCTATAAACTCTACCTATAATTACTCCATAATTTTTACTAATTATACATGTTTAACATGTTATAGGGGATGAATTTCATGTGGAAAGAAGATAAACCACTTAGCTCTTTTGCTAAAACTAAAAAAGTTTAGGATTTCTTTCTAGGTAGCTTACTTCTTCTTCTGCTTCTTATTCTTCTTCTTGTTTTTCTTCTTCTCCTTTCTTTCTTTCTTTCTCTCTTAGCTCTCTCTTTCTTTATTGTGCCTTACATTTTTCCTCTCTAATATGCACATGAAGGAAGAAAAAACATAATTTATATACCTATGGTTTTTGAGCTATCTTTTAAACTTTTTTTTTTGAATTTCTAAAGACAATTAATTTTGGATTGCTTTTGAATGATTCCCTTGTCACCTCTTTTTTCTTTTTTCTTTCTTTTTCTTTTTCTCTTTTTTTATGAGTATTTGTTGCTTCTTCTTTTTTCCCTTTTAAGGTGATGTCTCCTACCAGAAAGGAGGTGGGAGCAATGGGTTCAATAGGGATGTGGTTCAAAGAGTTACATGCCTCTTCTTCAGACACTGCCAGAGTGAGCTAAGAGGATCAATTCTGTGATGACTCAAGTGCTAGCAAAGTGGTGGATAGACATTACTCACACTTTCCATCTGTCACTGATTGTAGAGTTGACAATTATGCCAAGGGACTTCGCAAATCTGATGGGGATTCACTTTGCTGGTATCCCCTTCCCTACCGACTCTGGTATGTATGACCCATTGTTGTAGATGGATTACGTTCTCAGGCTGCTTAATTGCATGTCTCAAGTTAAGGTGAGTTGAACTTTTGCACGGTTTAACATACAGGCTGGTGCTCCTTAAGTCACCGATTCCAGCCCAAAGGAGGTGGTCACTCAACATGCTTGCTACTTTTTGCTCTATACCCTGTCAGGGGTCCTGTTCTCCAACGATTTTGATTTTAGCGAGATTTGTCTTATTCTAGTGTTAGAGGACTTGGGGCTCCTTCATTGATTTGACTGGAGGTCTGCAGCAATGGCACATCTATTCCAGTACTTAGATCAGAGTTTTAGGGGTAAGGGTTATATATGCGGTGCTTAGTGAGTACTCATTGTGAGTTTCTTCTAACCCTTCTCTACATCTTTATTTTTTATGTTATTTCAAATTGATATTACTTTCATTAACAGGCTTGGGCCTTTAAGCTAGGCCTACTAGCGGGGAGTAATGTCATGGCTGATATGGAGGAAACTATCTCCATTTCATTAGGTGAAGCGTCACTTCCCATGTGGAGACTTTTGTTGTCAACAAGTGTGTTTGTATGAACACCCTTATGATTGATCAGGTACTACCACCCTGCAAAAGGAAGGCTATGTTAAATATAATAATATATTCATTCTTATTGGTTTTATACTTACAACAATTATCTATTTGATTGTAGTTGTGTTGTGACTAGGGGGCTTATAGGAGCATGGCTGCAAGAGGTGGTGGAGGTAGAGGGCCTTTCTTATGGGTGGTGGCTTCTGATAAGACCTTCCTTCCACGAGTGGTAGTTGAAGGAGTAGGTCCTTTGTTAGTAGGAGGGCTAGGACGTTTGGCCTATTCCTTAGTGCCTACCTTCGAACATGTTTTGGGCGACTGACCTGAAGGATGGTCTAAAGCTTCAAGTGGCGATGAGGTTCGTACCAGGGGAGTAGCTTATTTCAGATCGAACTCCATATAGGTCTTGGATGATTAGGGACTTAGTTAATGCATTCCATCTTTTGGAGGCAGCTATCAGGAATTCCATAAACACAAGGCAGATAAAGGAGTTATTCTCCATCATAGAGCTCAAGAGACTACTGCATAAGTCATATGAAGAGCCACTACACTTGCCCCAACTGTCCGAAATCATAAGAGAGCTAGTGGGTCTATGTCTAAAGGGTTAGAGCCTATGGTGGGAGAGCTAGATCATATGTTAGATAGTCTGGTACTGGCCTGCATGACATCTTTGACAGGGTCAATGATGTCACTATAACTTACTTGTCTGCTTGCACCTTTGAGCCGATCGAGACTACATATGTAAGTATCTTTCATTTCCATTTCATCTCACCATGTTCAGAGTTCTAATAGTGTTTTCACTTTTTGATAGATTTCTCAAATCTAGGCCAAGGCCATGGTTAGCTAATCATTGCCTTAAAGAGGGTCATGACACAACATACATGATAGGTGCTATTTATTAGTAAAAAAAATATAATAAGTGGAAAAGAATACATGTATGCATGTTTGTGATTTGTGCCTTAATCATGTTAAACCTCGGGTGTCTTATAAAAGATGATCCAACAACTAATGTGAGACCTTTAGGATAAGGATCAACGTCTGGCAGAGGCTAAGGCCTAGATCAAGGCATTGACTTACGTTTCTATTTCAACTCACCATGTTTAGAGTTTTGATAGTGTTTTTGACTTCTTTTTTTTTTTTTTTTATAGATTTCTCAAATCTAGACCAAGGCCATGGTTAACCTAATCATTGCTTTAAAGAGGGTCGTATACAACATACATGATCTATGTTGTTTAGTAGTAAAAGAAATATAATAAGTGGAAAAGAATGCATGTATGAATGTTTGTGATTTGTGTGTTTACGTGTGATTTGTGCCCTAATCATCTTAAACCTTGGGTGTCTTGTAAGAGATGATCCAATGTCTAATGTGAGACCTACAGGATAAGGATCAATGCTTGGTAGAGGTCGAGGCATAGATCAAGATGTTAACTTAGGCAGTCGATGAGAGCTCCGATGGGGAGTATGTGGCCACCGATGGAGTAGGGGATGATGAGGAGTAAAGGAAATATATAAGTGGAAAATAATACATGTATGCATGTTTGTGATTTGTGTATTTATGTGTGATTTATGCCCTAATCATCTTAAACCTCAGGTGTCTTATAAGAGATGATCCAGTATCTAATGTGAGACCTTCAGGATAAGAATCAATGTCTGGCAAAGGCCGAGGCCTATATCAAGGCATTGACTTACATTTCCATTTCATCTCACCATGGTTAGAGTTTTGATAGTATTTTTGTCTTTTTTTTTTTTTTTATAGATTTCTCAAATCTAGGCTAAGGCCATGGTTAGCCTAATTGTTGCCTTAAAGAGGGTCGTACACAACATACATGATATATGCTGTTTAGTAGTAAAAGAAATGTAATAAGTGGAAAAGAATACATGTATGCATGTTTGTGATTTGTGCTTTTATGTGTGATTTGTGCCCTAATCATCTTAAACCTTGGGTGTCTTGTAAGAAATGATCCAGCGTCTAATGTGAGACCTTTAGGATAAAGATCAACACCTGGCAAAGCTCGAGGCCTAGATCAAGATGTTGACTTAGGCAGTCGATGAGAGCTCCGATGGGGAGTATGTGGCCACCGATGGAGTAGGGGATGATGAGGAGACACCCTTAGTAAGTAGGATAAACTGAGCATGCCAATCGTTTTTAGATCTTTTAGGACATTTTCTTTTTAGTACAATACCTTTTAGGATATTGTTGATATTTTACATAGTTATTATTGATATTTTGGGCAATTTGAAAGCCCTATTATTTTTGGATATTTACTTTGGTAGTCTGACTTTTAGGATACATTGAGGTGATGTCATCTCCATTTTCTATTCAATCTAAAAACTTTAGGTTCTTTAATGCAAAGATTAATTCTAGCCTGATTTTGTCTCCTAACTGTATAATTG
>CATIWR010674485.1:0-12889 GCA_949677035.1 Omphalea diandra | reverse complement strand
TATATATATATATATATATATATATAGCCCGATACTCAATTTTTGTAATGGATATTTTTCATAACGTCATTGTTGTATTGTGTTTATGACTAAATGATAAATTTCATGAATAGTTAATTATACTTAAGATCATTAAGTTTGTGACTTGGTAGTAGAACCCTTAGGTGTAAAGAACTTTATTTTAAATTGTCTTTAGCCAGTCATCATTTTGGGATAATGATGAATAAAGACTAGCATGTGTTTCGATTGATAACTATATTTTACAAGATGATCATACATACTAATATTGGACATGGAGTAAATCATGTAGAAGAATATGAGTGATTGAGAAGTAATATATCTCTGAGCCCGTTAATTAGTTAGACTAAAGAGATTGCATAGTGATGTAAAAAATGAATTGATAAAGGTTATCAATATTATTTTACATCAGTATACTTAGAGATCGAGAAATAATTGAACTATATAAGTATGACATGATTCATGTCTTATGTTCAATTAAGATATAATGTGACAAAAAGATTATAATGCTATTTGTAAGATAGGTTGGGTCAAATCAACAACCTTCACATAACTTAGGAAGTTATAATGACTTGTTAGAGGCCAATTATAATTTATGGGCCAGAAATAATTTTGGGCCATTATCAATATTATGTGACCCACAGGGTTACACACTTAGAATAGGCCTAAAAAATGAAATTCTTTTACTACTCTCTCTGGATAAGATAATTAGATATATCATCTTAAATATTTAGATTTTTTTTTTGTTTTTAAAGTTAAATCAAAACAAGATATCCAGTTATCTGCATCTCTTAAAATACATAGTTGGCATATATATACAAACAATTCAAATATATTCACAATTGCTTTTTTCTAAAACAAATAAAGTATTCACATTCAAAAAAAAGTTAGAGAAAGTTAAGCAAAAGTAGGTGCTACCACACCATTCACCTTAGATACATGTTATTTATGTGGATACCTACAAAGGATGTTCATCCTGTGGTAACATTTAAATTTGACTCCAAGTTCAAGGTAAAGTGTTATTAGTGTAAACCCCATCTTTTCCTTCCAATAATCTTACAATTTTGGTTTGAATTGGTAGGTTTTTCATATCCCTTTTATCTATTTAATTCAATTACATAAATCTTAGGCAGGTTTTGTAAATTTGCCTTTTTCACTTCATTTGTTATATATATATATATATATATATATATATATATATATATATATATATATATATATAGAGAGAGAGAGAGAGAGAGAGAGAGAGAGAGAGTAATGAGAAATCCTTACATGGCAAGATCTAACCATCAAGCCAGTAAATCTCAAATGTGAAACATGCTTGTAATAGCCCATATCAAATCATCCAAATCAATACCTCTTGAAAGAATCATTATTAGAAAATGTATTGATATTTCAAACATCTCATTTCAAATATTAGATATTATCTTTTAAGTGATTTGTTAAAATATGCACAATTTTGATATTTTTATTTATTTTTATAAAAAAATTTAAAAATAAAAAATGATTAAAGAATCATGATTATAGTAGTTATCATATATTTTTTTTACATTGAAAAATGTATATAAACACAATAGTTCGTGATATTTTATATTGTGTTTTACTTTAAATTTGGTAATAAGATTTACTTTAACATAAAAATTAATTTTGATTTATTAGAAAAAATTAAAAAAATAAAAAGAACAAATTACTAAATTTTAAGGAATGGAAAGGTTTTTGGTTGGATTTGATTTAACAGAAAGACATGGAGAAAAAGGTGAAATTATTTTGAATTGACATGAAGTATTGAGTCAAAAAAAAAATTAAAGCCAAAGCATAGGATATTCTAAGATATAATTAAAAAAAGGAACCAAATAAAGAAATAACATGTCATTAGAAGAGTAATGATTTCATCACTTTGCATTGGTATGATTAAATGTTCGAAGTTGTTTATCATAAGGTTTTCCTTTTTATTTCTTTGTCTTTTTGCCATTGGTAATTAGATTAGTTTATTTTCATTACATTAGTAATTTAGTTAAGATATAAATTTATTATTTTTCAAATAAAAATAGAATCATCATATTTTAATACTTATTTCCTTTGTCTCTTTGGGACGATATCCTCACTCACTTGTGCACTAGTATTACTTGAACTATTTGCATACTTGTAGCCATTGGCAAGTTAAATACTTGTTGAAGGGAGACTTAAAGAGAGAGTATAAGGAGAGAATAAGTCTACCCCCAGGAATTCAAGACTAACTAGTGATAGATTAAACCATCGCTAAACTTTCCTCTAAAATAATTCTTAAATTTCATTTTAGAGTCAAAAAATTAGTAACAAAAAATTTTATCTTTAATTAGCGATAGAACTAAACCATCACTAAATTTTATGCCAAAATGATTCTTAAATTTTCATTTTGGAGTCAAAAAATTAGTAACGAAAAATTTTTGCTAATTAGTAACGGAACTAAATCCATCACTAAAATTTTCATCTAAATAATTCTTAAATTTTATTTTGGAGTCAACAAATTATGATGCAAAATTTTATCGCTAATTAACAACAAAAGTGAAATCTATAGGTACTTATTTTTGGTGTCATGTTTATGCCAAATTTAGTGATTGACTTAAAGTGTGTCGTTAAATTCCAATGCTACGTGTTTTGTTTTTTTTTTTTTTCATCTGTATTCCATTGCTATCTAGCGATGAAAACATTTTCATTGGCATTCCGTTGCTATTTAGCAAATGACATAATTTTATCGTTATTTTGATATTTTCTTTATTATATGCATCCCACCAATTACAATGAGACAAGACTGTTCTTCTACCACCTAGAAATTATAATTCTAGAATTTTGGTTAACACTCCATAATAGTCAAGATTTTCAAATTCTATACTAATGTCACCAATTATAACCATTCCGCTATTTTGTGTCCTTAACCCTTTTTATGATCTTCTATATGAAACTTATATCCATTGGAAATACATCTTTGAAAATAAGTCACATATTGAATAGGGCCACATGATAATGATAGCAAGTCTTCCATTTCTTTTACTTTTATCTTATTTGTGCAATAGTACCACATATAATAAATATAAATGCTTCAAGAAATGATCATAAAGACAAATTTAAAAGAAAAAACAAAATTATAAACACTTACTCTAATCTTGAACCAATTAATAAAGTTCTTATCCCATTCATTATCAAAAATTTATTAAGCACTACTTTCTTGAATTTGTAAATACTTTTTTATACATTAAATAATTAAGAGTTGGGAATTAGTGGCAAAAAAGATTAGAACAAGGAAAGCTAAAAGAAATTACATGTCTTATTGGAGAAATGTTTGAACTTCACCACAATTCTTTAGAATATATCTATGAGCTTGCTCTAACCCTTCATTCTAAGATCACATGTTCTTCCAAGTCCTAATCCACTTCCAAATTAATAAAAAAATTGGCAAACCTCCACAACCACCTTAACACCGCCATCATAATTTCTATTGAAGCAATTAAATTTTGTCTTCACTCTATTTAGGTACATTAAACAAAGTGTCATACATTCATTTACAATGTAAATGTCTGTAATAGAACCCTCAAGAGAAGCCATATTACAAATAAGAGACTGTTGGACTAGGTTGGTTAAACCTATGTCATAAACCTCTTTTGATATTGACAATGAAGATTAATCAGTTTTAATGTTTTATTCAAGTATTATTTTGCAGTTTATAACAGTTATTTTCATTAGAAGTTAGATGGAAGTAAAAATCTCCATTTTTTAGAAGAACATCAAAATTTGTGGTCGGTATCCCCTAAATCGCAATAGTTCTCCTATCTCTTTTAGATTGTCATAAGGGTTTCTTTTTTCATTTTCTATGTTATCGTTTAATTCTTGAAGTAAAAAAAAAAACTATTAATCCCATAGATTATTATATAAATAAAAGTGTTTGTTTTTGCAATCAACTTCTCATATTTTATGTGATTGCAATTTATATGTTGACTTTGTTGTTTTGCTCTCTAGCATTATTCACTCTCAATTTATGCACTTCATTCATGTATTAACTCTTTACGCTCTTTTTGAGCTTGCCAAATGGGGAGAGAATAGCATATTGAAAGAAAACGAGAGTTTTGTGCATAAGAAAAGCATAAGTTGAGGAGAATCAAGTTTTATCTAAGGATTATACTTATAATTTTTTATCATTGTCTAAAATACTTTAATTATCTGATCATAGACTATTCCGACTTCACAACTCATGCATTTATTTCTCTTTAGGATTAATACAAGTTGTCAAAATCAAAAAGGGGGAGAATTTTGGACTACACTGGTTAAACCTATGTCATAAGCCTCTTTTGATCTTGACAATGGAGATTGATCAATTCTAATGCTTTGTTCAAGTATTGTTGTGTAGTTTAAAAGAGTTATTTTCATTGAAAGTTGGATGGAAGTCAAGATCTCCATCTTTTAGAAAAAAAAACATCCAAATTTGCAGTAGATATCCCCTAAATCGAGACTACGACATTACTATAAGAATGGATGAAGCTAGGCCAGAGGAATTCACGGGCGAATTTGTAGCCGCAACTCAGTCAAAGGAGCCTTGGTTGAACCATAGAGGAATTTGCAATAGAATTCGCATCTGAGGTCTCAACCGCGAATTTCATAGTGACAAATGAAGGAACCAATGCCACAACCACTACACACCAAGTGTCCAAGGGAACCTTTGGGAATCAAAAATTGTAAAGGCAAATATTTGGTCACAATCGTAACTCAAGAAGTTGAAGTTTCCTCTCTAAACAAAGGAATTCGTAATCTCAGTCGCCCCCAAGACAAAGCCAACTCGCGACTACTACTTTTAAGTAATTGGTTGAACACAATGGTTATATTTCTTGGATAACCAATGAATGAAAGACACTTGGACTAACCGTTAGACAGAGAACAGGGTTCTCTATCGTGATTTTCAGCTCCTCAGTGCAAATTAGAAATTCGTGATCGCGAAATTATAATAGCTACCACCACTTCTATTTGACAAGCATTTAATGCAAAATCTACCTAGCACAACTTGGAGATTTAGGGATAATTTTAGAGTAATGTCTCTTTGGTGGATGCGGGCTATAAATACTTCACTAAATAAATGTAAATGTAAGAGAATTGAATTAATTACAACCAAACTCTTACCAATTTGCTACTCATTCTTTTACTTTTCTTTAAGTATTGTTAATTGTTTGTTGTGAGCAATTAACACCTTTGTAAATAGGTTGAGAGTTAACTTAGATTCTAAAACTCTTGTAAGAGGTTTAAGCGTGAGCCTATTTAAAACACTTGTGAAACATTTTCTTGTGAGCCATAAAACACAAGTTGTATAAATTGGGTGTGAGCTTAAAAACACCAAGTTAGTTGAGTGAAATACCCAATTATGAAGAAATGAGAAGTGGACATAGGGTTTGTTAACACCTAAACCACTATAAACTTCTTATGTTGATTTTTTGTTCTCCTTCTCAACTTCTTAAACACATCAACCTTATCGTTTATTTTTTAATCAACCACTAATTCAACCCCATTCTTGGTGCACTAGGCCAACAAGTGGCATCAGAGCCAAGTCTCATTCTAAAGCTTAATTGTGTAAGTAAAGATCATGGCAGAAGAAGGAATCTGTACTCATCTCAAGCCATATTTTGATGGAGCAGACTATACTTATTGGAAATGTAAGATGGAAATCTATCTAAATAGCGATGTGATAGACCTCTGGGATATTGTTGCAAAGGAATGAAAGCCACCTACCAAAGTGGTGGATAGAAGTGAAGAGTTGATCCCTAGAGAGGAGTGGATTGAAGCACATAGGAGATCAAACGGCAGAAATAAAAGAGTCATGGCAATCCTTCTAAGTTCTCTCTCAAGAGAAGAAATTGAAAGGGTCCAATATTGCCTTATTACTCATGGCATTTGGAAGGCATTGGAGAACTATCATGAAGACACCACCTTGTTGAAATCTAGCCGACTTGAGATGTATGTGATGGTATGGGAGCTATTTATGATGAAGGAAGAAGAATAAATGACACACATGACAAATAAACTCCTTGCAATCGTCATGAATATGAAGAAGTTTGGGGGCATTCTCACCAATTATGAGGTAAACTTTAAAATTCTAAAATCTTTACCTCTTGAGAAATTTAGTGTAAGGATGTGTAGTATCCAAAAGTCCAACCTAAATATAGGAAAGGTGCCAACGAAAGTCCTAATAGGCAAACTCTTAACTCATAGTTAGCCTGAAATAAGGATGAAGAGATGAGGAGAAAGAGAGGTCAAGGAGAGAAAACTAAAAAAAAAACTAATAGTAAGACCTTAGTACTCAAGTCTTCATGAAAGGAGAAGGAAGTAGAAGCAGCCTCAAGTTAAGAGGAAAGTGACATGGAGGAGGAAGAACTTACAATGCTTTCAAGAAGAACTAAGGAGTTGAATAGAAGAAGGAAGGAAAGAAGGAATTTCAAGAAAGCAACTCCAACTCGTAAGGAAAGATCAAATGATGCCATTTGCTATAAATGTGGCAAGCAAGGCCATATCAAATATGATTGCCCCAAGTTAAAGAATAAGAAAAAGAAGAAGAAGAAGAAGAAGAAAGGGGACAAAGGAAAAAGAAAGAGCTTCAAAGCCACTTGGGATGATAGCTCAAGTGAAGAAGATGAAGAGGAAGAGGTTGCAAACCTTTGCTTCATGTCTCAATAGGATTCACCTAATGAGGTAAGCTCTTCACCTCTCTCTTATTCTAAAATTGATGAATTAAATAATGTGGATGATGAGCTTTTAGAGGCTCTCACCATGAAATGTGACAAGTATAAGTCACAAATGAAAACTTATAATAAGAAGTTCACTAAATTAAAGGATGAATTCAAATCCCTAAATAGTCTTATAAGTGCATTGAGGGCTTCAAATGAAGAACTCAAGAAGTCCATGGAAAGTCTATCTAAGTCATTTTCATTTCTAACCTCATTAATAAAGGAAAATGTCTCATTGAATGGTGAAGTCATTAAGCTCATAAACTCTATTTCTAAGTTGCACAAGGGTACGGAAGCTTTAGATACACTTATTGTACCACAAAGACCTCCCTTGGTTAGGCATGGTTTAGTCTTCAATTGAGCCTCTTCTTCTACTCCTTCACTCACAACATTGATCAAGGTATCAACACCTCAAACTTCAAGTATTGAGGTTGTTGGAAAGAAAAGTGCTCAAAGTACTAAACCAACATTGCCTAAAGGCAAAGAAAAGGTGCAACAAAGCCCTAAGCCTATTTCTAAGAAGACTAACCATACATACATGTATAGTTAAAGGCATGCTCACTCAAACACAAACCAAAAATTGAATTCTACACCAATTCATACATGTTCATGCTCACGCACACATCAAGTTGGTATGAGGAAATCCTCCACTCATACCAAGCCAATGCATAAGAGAAACACACATAGGTCTAAACTCCAATACCACTATTGTATAAAATATGGACACATAAATGTTTATTGCTACATTAGGAAGGCTCACCTCAAGTTAAAGGATCCTTCAAAACTTAACCCCCTAGGACTCATGCATGCTTGGGTACCAAAGCAAAGATGATTTACTTGTGTTGTGTAGGGGTGTTTGGCAGCCACCAATGAAGCAAATGATTGGCACGTGGATAATGGATGCTCAAAGCACATGACAGGCAATAGGAAGCTATTCATGGCCCTAAAGGAAAATGAAGGTTTAGAAGCAATGCTAAGGGTAAGGTAATCGACATTGGGGCCATTGGTAAGAATGGTTGTTCTTTAATTAATGATGTTTTACTTGTTGATGGATTACAACATAATTTGCTTAATGTAAGTCAATTATGTGACAATGATAATAAAGTTACATTTGACCCTAAAGAATGTCGAGTTATCACTTTGATAGATAAAAAGGTAGTTTTCAAAGGGGAAAGGAAGGGCAATACTTCCCTTATTGACTTAGACAATTCGGCTAATCAATCGTTTAAGTGTCTTATGTCTCTTAGTAATGAAGTTTGGTTATGGCATAGAAGACTTGGACATGCTAGCATAGAGCTCTTATAAAGCTTATCATAGGGAAAACTATTAGAAGGTCTTCTCAAGCTAAGATTCTCTAGAGCCAATACATGTGGTCCTTGCCAAATGGGGAAGTAACATCAATCTTCCTTCAAAGCAAAGAATGTTTCAAGTACATCTAGACCTCTTCAATTAATTCATTACCAAATTACTTTTGGGCTGAAGTTATCAATACTTTATGTTATATTGCAAATCGAGTTTTCAAGAGACCCATTCTTAATAAAACTTCTTATAAGCTATGAAATGGTAGAAAGCCCAAGTTAGCATACCTAAGAGTATTTGGATGTAAGTACTATATCTTGAATACCAAGGATAATCTTAGAAAATTTGATTCAAAAACTAATGAAGGCATCTTCTTAGGTTATTCCACCACTAGCAAAGCCTATAGGGTTTTTAATAAAAGTTCAATGGTTGTTGAAGAGTCTATGAATATTGTGTTTGATAAATCTAGTGAGCTTGATCTTAGGAAAGGTTCTTTGGTTGATGATATTGTAGGTGATTTTGAGAAATTAGATTTGGAAGATACTACAAGAGAAAAGGATGAAGACCATGAAGAAAGCAAATCATCAAGAGAAGATAAAGATCCTCAACATCAACAAGTGAAATCACTAAACTAAGATCTTCCAAAAGATTAGAGACTTTCTAAGTATCACCCCAAAGAGTTAATCATTGGTGATACTTCAAAGGGTGTAAGTACTAGATCTCAACTCAATACTTTAGATAATAATCTTGCCTTTATTTCTCAATTTGAGCCAAAATCTATTGATAAGGCTTTTGATGATGAGAGTTGGATGATTGCTTTGCAAGGGGAACTCAACCAATTTGAGAGAAATAATGGGTGGAAACTTATTCATAGGCCTAAGGAACACCTAATTATAGGTTGCAAGTGGGTGCTTAGGAATAAGTTAGATAATCAAGGATTCATCACTAGAAATAAGGCTAGACTAGTTGCTAAAGGTTACAACTAAGAGGATGGTATTGACTATTATGAAACCTATGCCCCCGTAGCAAGGTTTGAGGCTATTTTGGTTCTTTTGGCATATGCATGTCACATGAATTTCAAACTATTTCAAATGGATTTCAAAAGTGCTTTTCTAAATAGTGTTATTGAGGAGGAAGTTTATGTTAAACAACCTCCTAGTTTTAAATCACACACTTTTCCAAATCATGTTTTCAAATTGAATGGAGCCTTGTATGGTTTGAAGCAAGCTCCATGAGCTTGGTATGAAAAACTTTGTTCTTTTCTTTTACAAAATGATTTTGAAAATGGGAAGGTTGACACAATTTTATTTGTCAAAAGGCATAATCATGATACACTAATAGTGCAAATATATGTTGATGATATCATTTTTGCTGCCACTAATGAATCTCTATGTGAGGATTTTTCTAAGTGTATGACTAGGGAATTCGAGATGAGCATGATGGGAGAGCTCAAGTTTTTCCTTAGTCTATAAATCAAGCAAACCAAAGATGGGATCTTCATCAACTAAGCCATATATACAAAGGACATTCTCAAGAAATTTGGCATAGAAGGATGTAAAGTGACAAAAACACCAATGAGTGCTACCATCAAATTAAATAAGGACAAATCAGGTAAGTCAGTTGATGAGAAGAGATATCAAAGGTATGATCAGTTTTCTACTTGATCTATCTGCTTCTATACATGATATAATGTTTAGTGTATACATGTGTGTTAGGTTTCAATCTTATCCCAAAGAATCACATTTGAATGTTGTTAAAAGGATTTTCAAATATTTACATAGCACATTGCATTTAGGGTTATGGTATCCTAGAGATTCTTCTTTTAGCCTCATAGATTATTCAGGTGTAGATTATGCTGACAGTCTTTTAAATAGAAAGAGCACTTCTGGAACTTGCCAATTTATAAGGGAATATTTAGTTTCTTACTTTAGTAAGAAGTAAGTTTCGATTGCCTTATCCACCACCGAAGTTGAATATGTAGTTGCGGGTTGTTATTGCACCTAAGTCCTTTGGATGAAATAAAAATTAAAGCATTTTGACAAAGATGTTGATCACATTCCCATCATATGTGATACCACTAGTGCAATAAATCTTGCCAAATCCCATACAACATTCTAGGAGCAAACATATAGACATTAGACATCACTTTCTTAGAGATCATGTTGAAAATGATGATGTTCTGCTAGAATTTATAGACATAAATCATCAACTTGCAAACATTTTCATAAAACGTCTCAATGAAAAAAGGATGAACTTCATTAAGAAAGAGTTGGGAATGCTTGATGAAAGTTCCCTAAAGTGAAAAATTAGATCCTTCTAATATGTTGCATTATTCCATGATTGAATGATTGGCTTGTGTGATATATGTGATGTGTATTCCTTTAGATGTCTTAATTTTGTGTTCAATTGAGCCTCTCTATGCCAATTTGTATAAATTAGACATCAATAAATTGAGTGGATCTCAATTTAAATAGTTAAGTCTTATAATTTCATAGTTATCTTTTAGGACTTGTATTTCGCAGTAGTTATTTCTTGGTTCACTATCACGAATTACAGGTATTCTTCATTCGGCTATCAACCATCAAGTCGCGATTGCGACTTTCAATCTCCACCTCGAATTTGTTCAAATTTCAAATCTTTTAACTATTGAACACAGTTTCTCAAGGATTTTTTATTCATCACTCACATTTTTCAGAATTAGTGATCGTAACTTTTAGATCGCGGTCGCAAATTTGGGTAATTATCATACATTTAAGTGATTTGATTGCAAACTGATTGCACCTTTTCATTTAATTCATTTTTTACAATTTTTAGCCATTTTCATACCATTTCCTAGCCTATATAAAACCCTCAAACAATGTTTTTATTCATTCCTACCAAATATCTTCATCTCTCTTCTTCCTTAATCTTAAAACCTACCAATCTTTCTTTGCTCACAAATGGCCCCCAAGAAAGCTTTAAGAGTAGAGAAAGGGAAGGCAGTGGCACAACCTTCTAGACCACCAATGATATACTTGATGAAAGAAATAGCATAAGAGGAGAAAGATCGATATAAGGAAAATGCCTCCAAGATCATTCTACCAAACAAAATTCCTTTCACTTTCCTTCTCGAGTCACTAGGAATCAAGGACGAGATCCATGCAATCCTTTCAAACCTTAGGTAGAATGAATTCATATTTCATGATGAGCCCGAGTATGAAGAAATCATGCAAGAATTCATGTGTACCATTACTCTTAGTTGGAGAGCAGAATCTCGCGTCAACCAATACAGGTTAGTACTATACACTTTTAGAGACCCTTTTTTATCTCTTTCGAACAATTATCCAATCTTTTCAATCTTCAAGTCATAGATAATATTTTTTTCATCATCTCCGTTCTTGATGTCATCTATTCTGAGTTTTGGTCCAAAATTTTCATTAAGACCAAACTTAACCCTAAAACCTCCTTAGCCAAATACATCTAAACCCTCCTTTTTGGTTATTTCATCGTATCATCACCTTCTTTGTTAATGTAAGAGGTAATGGTAATGAAAAGGTATCCCAAAAGGAACTTGTTTTTCTTTTCTGCCTTATAAAAAACAAACTAATTTAAACTGGTCGTTATCTTATGGATCAATTAATTCACATGAGCACCAAACCCAAGAGTCAGTTTCTTTTCCCTTCTTATGTCACTGTCATTTATCGGTACATGGGGGCTCTTAATGATAAAAATGAAAAATTCCTCACTAAGAAGCTTTCCGCTTTCCAAAATTTTCTAGACCTCTCCTATCTTATCAATGCAAAAGCCATTCACCCAGGGCATTTTTGGAGCTAAGAAACTAGAATCTTCCCAAGTCTTCAAAAAAAAAAAAAAAGGCTTGCCATTGAGGAGGGAGCCCAACCTATTCCACCTCCCAAACCTAAGCCTAAAGCCAAAATTTCTCTTACCTCCATCAATAAGAAATTGGACAAAGTGATTAGGATGCTGAAGAGAATATTTCTCCTCCTTTCTTACCTACACAATGACTTGGTGGACTTACAAGAGAAAGTAAGTGCTCCTCCATGTCATCTTCTAGATTTTGAGGATTGGGAGGACACACCAAAAGTGGAGGACAACTAAGAGGTTGAAGAGGTTGATGAAGCTGAGGGTGGAGGAGACAATGAAGACCAAGACAATTTTGGAGATGATGACAGTTCTCTTATCTTTTACATTGTCATTAAGGTTTCTTTTTTCATTTTCTATGTTATCTTTTAATTCTTAAAGTTAAAAAAAACTGTTAATCCCACATATTATTATATAAATAAAAGTGTTTGGTTTTCCAATCAATGTCTCATATTTTATGTGATTACAATTTATATGTTGACTTTATTGTTTTGCTCTCTAGCATTATTCACTCTCAATTTATGCATCTCTTTTTTGAATTAACTCTTTACACTCTTTTTTATCTTGCCAACGGGGGAGTGAATAGCATATTGAAAGAAAATGAGAGTTTTATGCATAAGAAAAACATAAGTTGAGGAGAAGCAAGTTCTATCTAAGGATTATACTTATAATTTTTTATCATTGTCTATAATCCTTTCATTATCTTATCATAGACCATTCTAACTTCACAACTCATGCATTTATTTCTCTTTAGGATTAATATAAGTTGTCAAAATCAAAAAGGGGGAGATTGTTGGACTAGGTTGACTAGGTTGGTTAAACTTATATCATGTTGGACTAGGATATTTAATCCTAAGTTTAGAACCTCTTTTGATTTTGACAAAGGAGATTGATCATTACTAATATTTTTATTAAGTTTTGATTTTGCAGAAATATAAGTCTCACAAGTTAAGGTCCAATTGTCATAGTAG
>CATIWR010674460.1:0-30259 GCA_949677035.1 Omphalea diandra | reverse complement strand
TATATATATATATATATTTGTATGTCCTCTTGCATTTACATATGATATTCACTTTGCGCTTTTTAAAATGAAATGTAAACTTCTTCTTTTTTTTTGAAAAAAAAAAAAAAGAAGTATATAATGTGAGCTAAAGATGAAAATTGCAATTTGCAATTGTGAGCTAAATTTGCGATGAAATTATTTTCATTGCTAAAAAAATTTTCATCGCAAAATCCGTTGCTAAGTTAGCGATTGAATCCATTGCTAAGTTAGCGATTGAATTCCAAATCCGTCGCTACTGGATTAGCTACGAGCAACATAGTGATGGATTTTTTCCATCACTAATCCAGTTTAGAGACAGATTTGATTGGATTAGTGATGAAAATTTCCATCACTAATTTGGTATTTTTTTGTAGTACCTAATCTAGACTTGAAAGAGCTCTTGTAGGACACAAATTCATGAGGAGATTCTTCCGGAGTTTGATCTTCAATTTGCTCCTAAGAGGGATCAGATGCACTTTCTTACAGTCAAACTATTTACCACGCAATATACTCAATAGGCTTTAGTACCAACACCACCCCAACACTACCAGGAATGCCTTCGCCTCCAGTGAATAATGATTATGTGGATAGACATGATGACTTGGATAATTAGATTTTTTTTTTTCAACATGTATCTTATATGTACACTGTTATTGTAAATCTATTTCAATTTTATTTAATTTTTAATTAATATATTGTGTACCTTTTTTATATTATTTTTAATAATATAAAGATTTTTTGAAATATAGAGGTTATATTATATAAATGGCAGCAGATGGATAATTTTAAAAATTTAGTGATAAATTTGCAATAAATTTTGCTGTGGATTTGCAATTGAAAGATGAAAAATTTCCATTCTGTCCCTATGGATTCATAACGAGTAAAATAGTGACATATATTTTTCATTGCTAATCCGCTTTAGCGATGGAATTTTTCGTTGTTAATCTAATTGACTTTTGTTGTGATTGCCATGAGAAAAAAATCATATATATATATATATATATAGAAAGTTGTTTATCAATCAATTTTATATATTGTAATTTTTATTTTATAATATATAGATAAATAAATAAATAATTTTATAAAATAATATATTTTACAGAATTTTTAGTGATATTATATATGCATAAAATATAATTATAAATAAAAAATATAAATTTTGAATGCAGACAATATATATATATATATATATATATATATATATAAACGGTGGATTGGAATGTTGAGGAGATGCTGTCTTCTCCTTATAAAAGGAAGAGGCAGCGTCCCTTCCTCATCAAATGGGGCTGCTTGGCTTAATTTGTCAAGAAGCCCTTTAACAATTTATATTTTTTTAATTAAGTCCAATTTGAATTAAATTGTTAAGATAGTTTAATATTCTTAAATTTTAGTGAACAAGTTTGATTTAATTTTTTAATTTTTCAAAGAATCAAATTTTGGTGTCATTTTGGAGATTTTTAAAATTTCAAACCGAACTAATCTACAGAGTCCTGGTTATATGTATTGTATCAAATGACTTGATTTACAAGCGTGTCCATGTTAGGATTAGAAACTTTGACATGATTAATTAAATGGATCGTGTTTGTATTATATATGTGTCTTAACACAAAAATGACACAAGTTGCCAATTTTAATTTCGAAGAAGAACTAAAATTTCATAAATTTAACAAGTAAATCTCGAATTTTCCCCAACATTTATCACAAAAATAAATATAAATTTATTTTTTAAATAAACATACATTAAGCTATTATATCACACAATATGGACATTCCTACATAAATAACAATTAATGGTATATTTATCTCTTACTTAAGTTACTATTACTTCTATATATTTACCATAAAAATATACTCATTTTAGTAATCTTTTTGATAAATGCAGTAGAAAATTCAGAATTAAAACAAATTCAATACAAAATAAATATAATCCAATAATTATTTTATCATATGAGAAGAAAAAACTCGATCTAAAATTTAATTTAAATTCAAGTTCAAAACAAAATAAATTAAACAAATTTAAGCATTATAATAATTAACTCGGATCAACTTAATTAGCGTCCTACAACTAGGTCATTCATTAACTAAAACAAAACAAGAAAAATGTCAAAATTTCCAAAAACGTGCGAAGGTTTGAAGCAAAGCATGAAGTGTGGACCAGGATTGGATATATCCTGTGGAACATTTGGATTGATCGAAACAAAGTGATTTTCAGGAGGGATCTAGAGAAACCAGTTGATATTGGTAGACAAGCTGATAGACTAGCTAATGCATATCTATCTATCAATGTTCTCAATTCTAATCAGTCATCTTTTCACTCTTTGATCCAAGCTCACGAAGTGCATGTCTCCCTGCAATATGTTTTACTATGTTTAGCAACCTTCAATTCCATCACACGACAGGATTCTTTTTCCATTATCATTCTCAACAGGTGTAAGATTATAGACAGTCGATCCACACTACATGCTTATGTTCAGCTGCTCCTGACAGCTGTACAGATTAATGTCTCTAATGTAGACGGTCGATCCAGGCTCACGAAGTGCATGTCTCCCTACAGTGTGTTTTACTAACCTTCAATTCCATAGCACACCAGGATGCTTTTGCCATTATCATTCTCAACAGGAGTAAGGATGCTCCAACCTCACTACATGCTTATGCTCAGCTACCCCTGACAACTATTAATTTTACTGTGCAAATAAATGTCTCTAATGTAGCTATTTGTAATGATCGTCCGTATATTGTTAATCCTTGATGTGGCTTTTAAGCATATTTCTAAAAGATGTAGCAAACTGGTAAGATCGCTTGCAAGTGCTTTAATCAAAGGAAGTTTGAACTTTGCTTGGGTTGCAAAACTTTTCTTGGCTTTGTTAATATAGTTCCCTTCCGCCCAAAAAAAAAAGACAACCTGAATTTTATTATTTCAAAGGATTCTTGTACAATCAAATTGAAATGTGCTAAATAATTAAATATGATTATTATTCCAGACAGACAATGGATTGCGAAGAATAGGAACAGAGGGAGTATATGACATTTTACAATTTTCTATAACCATTAATTAATTTTTTTCAATTCTATCTTTTTCCTCCTCCATAATACTCTCTTTGTTCCAGATTAGATATCATTTTATAGAAAAATTATTGTCTCCTAATACATGACATTTTATAATTATCTATAAACATTAATTAATTTTTTTCAATTTTTTCATTTCTCTCTCTCATAATAATTATTTTTTTTATAGAGAACACAATAATTTATGAAAATAATTAATTAATAGTAACATAGTCTTTTACTTGTATAATAACATCAATTAAATACAATCTTTAATATATGTGCAAAAACCTTAAATGATATTTATTGTGAAACAGAGGGAATAGTTAATATTGTTTTTTTTTCTCAATGATAATTAATTAAAGATATTATAGTCTTTCACTTATGTAATAACACCTATTAAATACAATCCTCAATTTATCTGAATAAACTTTAAATGACATATATTTAGGAACAAAAGGAGTAATATTCAATTCAAGTCAGCTTAATTATAGTCCTACAACTAGATCGTTCATTAGCTAAAATAAAACAAGAACAAATATCAAAATCTCCAAAAGTTTGAGTCTGTTGCGAATAGTGCAAGCAATAACGACTAATAAAGGGATTATTATGATTTAGATCATTCCGCTAAGGCCTAGGCCCTCTTCCATATCTGGTGGAAAATTTCTGTCTTTAAAGTCATTATATTCTGCCTTATTTTTTAAAGAATAATATAAAGTTTTTGCTGATGAATAAAAACTATATTTTGATTTATAAATTCATAATATGATTTAAAAATTTATCAAGAATTAAAAACAAACTAGAAAAAAAAACAGAGACAACCTGCATTTTTATTATTTCAAAGGATTCTTATACAATAAAATTGAAATATGCTAAATAATTAAATATAGTTATTATGCCCGGACAGGCAACGGATTGCGAAGAATAGGAACCAAGCCGAGATCAGTTTTCCTTTTGACGACAGACCCAATAACTTCAGTCATGTCGAGTTCATCTTCCTTCATTCCAGTAGGGAGTTTCCAATCAAAATAGTAAAGCAAATTTGCAAGCGGAAACTCCACATTAGCCAGACCAAATAGCATACCCGGACATATCCTTCTCCCAGCACCAAATGGAATGAACTCGAAATTATTTCCCTTGAAATCAACTGTACCATCTGAGAATCTTTCCGGGTTAAATTTTTCTGGCTCAACCCAAGAATTTGGATCCCTTCCTAGTGCCCACACATTAATCATCAATCTAGTTTTTGCAGGAAACATATACCCATTAATTTCACATTGCTCTCGAGATTGTCTGGGAATTAGCAAGGGAAGAGGAGGATGTAATCTTAGAGTTTCCTTAATAACCAATTTCAAGTAACTTAGCTCTCCAAGTCCTGCTTCGTCAACATATCCTTTCTTGCCGAAAACTTGTCTCACCTCTGCTTGTGCCTTTTCCAGCGTTCTTGGGTTTCTCAGCATCTCTGCCATTGCCCATTCTGAAGTTGTTGATGAAGTCTCAGTCCCAGCAGAAAAAGTGTCCTGGAGAAAGGATAAACGACGTTAGTAATTAATATGCATATTTATTCTTTTATGCATGCTGATGCGGCAGCACCATGAAATGAAAGGAAATAAAAAGAAATAGAGATGACTTAATTACCAGGATGACTGCCTTGATGTTGTCAATTGTTAAATGGAATTCAAGACCTTGTTCTTGAATTTTTAGAAGAACATCTACAAGATCCTCACCCTCATCGCTAGTATTCTTAGACTCGGCTTTTCTGGCTCTGTGATCGTTGATAATATTTTCTAGTAGCCTGTCTGCTTCGTGATGCAACCTTTCCAATGTAGCTCTAAACCCACTGATAGTTTGAAGAAATTTAATGGAAGGGAACAAATCAGCAATACTAAAACCCCCTGCAAGTTCTGTAAGTTCCTTGCTTAGAGGTATAAATGCTTCTTGTTCCTTCGTCATCTTACCAAAGGCTGCTCTTGAAGTGACATAGGATGTGTATGAAAGCAACAACTTACTAACGTTCACCGCAGATCCTGCATTGGAACAAACGCGTGTTATAAGATTCGTTACCTCTTGTTCCCTAATTGATCTGAACGATTGCACGCGTTTAGCACTTAATAGCTCCAATATGCAGATTTTTCTCAGTTGTCTCCAGTAATCTCCATAACTAGAAAATATGATGTCGGTAGAATTGTAACCCACCACCATTGCTGGTAGGCTAAAGGGCCTATCAGCAAAAGTGACGTCATGAGTTTTCAGAACTTCTTTTGCAATATCTGGAGAAGAAACGATTATGGTGGTAAGTTCACCAAGTTTAAGGCCCATAATTGGTCCGTATTTGTTGGCTAGGTTTCGGAGGGTGTGATGGGGTAGAGAGCCAGTTAACTGGTGTATATTTCCCAAAATGGGTAGCTTCCATGGTCCAGGAGGCAATCTTTTTATGGTAGTCAAGGCTTTAGTGTTGGATCTCTTCCTTGTCCTCCATACCATGAAGATAAAGAGGAGGAATGGGAAAACTAAGGGCAAGGAGAGGAGTTGGTACACCATTTTGTGCTTCTTTGCAAGATGTTTTGCTTGTTTTGGATTGCAAAGGTTGCATTGTTTGGGTTCATATTTATAGAGGCTACGAAGCCTGCTATTCTTGAAGAGGTCTTGTGCTTGACCTTTTGGTTTCAGATTTGCCTCTCGAAAAGGATATTGCATAAGCTTAATGTAATCATAAAACTTCCTAGCACTGGTCATATCATTTTTTCGTTTCTTTATTAAATCAATACGAAATTACTGGGCTTAATTATTCATCAGTTAATGCCTCTTATTCTTGAAGACGACTTGTTCAAATTCGAGGATCTATATTGGTCTTAATTTAAATACAATGACACTCCTAAATAATAACCTATGATTTTGAATATGTCAGCAGTTTTGGAAATGACAAATAATTATGTATATTAATGAAACTATTGCTTAAATAGTATTTAAAAATTATATTAATTATAATACCATATACAACATTGTAGCATTTATCATAAAACTAATATTTATCTTATTTTAGGAATAACCATTTGATACCGATCTCTTAAAATTAAGAAGAATTTAATAACATTGTTTACTCGAACCATTAAAAAAATTCTCATGTAATTAGTAATATATACACAAATGAACAGTAAACTCAAATTCAAAGGTCTATATTGGTAATATATTTTATTAAAAGATGACTTAGAATATGTCAACATATATGCGCTATTAGGACTTGTAGTACGCGTTTACCAAACAGTAAAGGTGGCAATTTTTAATTCTAACTTAAAAATTCTATTAGAATTCACCTGAAAAGATTATCCAAATTTGAACAAAATCGAAATGATCTGAACTTAAATTGATCTAAAAAATTTTGGGATAGATCGAATTGGGTAAAGGTCAATTTGACAAATCGGGCCTAAACTAATCCAAATGAATTAACCCATAATTTGATCCAATTGGCCTATTGACAAAATAAAAGAAAAATTTTATTATTAAATATATATACGATACAATAATTAAAATAAAAAAGAAAGAACTTTTTTAAAAAATAATTAGATTATTTAATTAAATTCAAATTCAACTTCAACTTTAGTTTTAGTTTTAGTTTTAATTTTATTTAAATATGATGATATTTTACATTTTGACTAAACTTATTAATTTTACTATAACTTTTCATATGCTTAAGTTATAATTTCTTATTCATTTTGACGAGTTATTTAGCATGAATAAAAATTATTATAATAAAATAATTTTATCATAATTTTTAAAATTATTTAATACAGTGATAAAAATTTTATTATAACAATATTATTTTTTCTTATATGTAATTTGGTGGATACTAGAAATTTGGCTTCAATATATTATGATGAAAGAGTTTATATAATAATGTATATTATATGCTCATTTATTATAACAAGTTTTTTTTTTTTAAAGCTCAATGACTCAAAAAACTCAAACTTCTCCGTGAATTTTCAATGGTATCAAAACTTCTAATAAAGTCAATTACATCCTAATTTGATGAATTGATTTCAATTGTAATCCAAGCCAAAATCAACATTTAGTAAAATATATATTTAGACTCAATTGACTCTTATATATTTTCTAATTAGTTCATTTAAATTCAAAATTAAGTTTAAATTTTAGTAAGATAATATTTTTTATTTTACTCAATTTAAATAATTTTTCATAAAAATATTAAAATTTTATTTTTATTTTAGTTGATTAAGAAGATATCAAGTCCTATTCCAACTAGGAAACAACTCTCCCTAAACACTATATAAGGAGCACTACCAGATATCTCTCCTATATTATATTCACTTTCTCTCTAACAAATTACTGATTTAAGCATCAGAGTGGGCTTTCGACAACAGGTCGGATACCTTCTCACCTTTGTTGTCTTATAGGAACTCAACTAAAACCACCCGAGCCAACCACCTTTGCTCAACCCGAATCACCTGAGCTGACTACTATGGTAAGCCTCACAACTTCATTGGTGTAGTGAGAGTGGACCTATTAGAGTAGACCTTCTAAACCTTCAACCATGACCTCTTCCAACAATCCAAAAACCCCACAAGCTCATATCCAATCTAATATCTTGGACAACACACCCCCAACAAACCTCTGAACCCTCGTTTTCCCACCAACACCAGGGAACTTTGCCTCCATAAAGCAACAACAAATGCATTGATCTAAAAATGCAAGAATCAGAGACTTTTTTATTCTTTCAATGTTAACCATCTTAAAAAATTTTATGAGTTGATGGAAAGAAGTAATCAGTTCATTCGCTTGGATGATAACTTGTGAAATTATTCCCACGGTTTGTACAAAAAAGAGAAGAAAAGGAGTGAGGAGACAACAAGCATGACAGAAGTTGAGCCAAACATGCAGGGCCACGATCAAGCCATAGTGACTCGAACAATAGCCAACTCAATACTACACTCCACTCATAACCAATAAGAGCGAGGTCCTCCATTGGATCAAAAAATGGGAGAACAAATCCTCTTCCCTAAACTATTAAGAGGCTTAGTCATTAGAAACAAAGATAGATACTACAACTTCCATAGGGACAACGACCATGATATAGAAGAATGCAAGGACTTGAAAAGGAGATTGCACAGGTCGTCCGATAGGGCAAACTTAACCAATTTAAAAAGTGAGTAGCCCCTAGAAGAGTACATATATGAGTTGTAGCAAGAAGACGGGCACTGAGACAAAAGGCCTGACATTAGATAATATGCAGGGATAGTCAATGTCATAGCAGAAGGAACCACTAGAGGTGATAGCTCCACCTCAAGGAAAAGGCAAATCCACGAAATATACTTGGTGAATAGTAAAGAAAATATTGCGGAGCCAATGTTCTTTCCCATCATTTTTTCTACGACAGATGATGATGAAAAACTCATCACTCTTTTTGCAAATGCCTTAGTAGTTCAGCGCCAAAATGAAAACTTCTTGGTAAAGCGGATCTTAGTGGACGATGGTAGCTCAATCAATATGATGATTGCAAAAGCTTTTAAAGTGCTAGTGTTGGATTTTAAGAAGTTACACCCAGTTTGAACCCCTCTAACAGAGCTCGACAAAACTAAGGTTGACATCATAGGTTCCATTGAATTGAACATAGAGTTAGGTAAACAAACATCACAAAGAAGTTAAAAGCCATTATTTGGATGGTGGTAGACATCCATTTTATCTACAATGCCATCATTGGACAACCGATCCTATATGACACAACAACATGCACTTGCATCAGATACCTCACGATGAAAATTTTGATCGGACAAGGTGTGGTAGTTGTCAGAAGATATCAAAAGATAGCACGAGAAGCATACATGAACATCCTCAAGGTCATAAACCATGTTGTTTCTTTTGGACCACTAGACTTCATTTTTGAAAGCACTCCTTAAAATGTGGAGCCAACAGCTGATTTGAAACCCTTGCCAGTAGAGGGAAATCGAGTTCTCCGCGTTGGGACAAACCTATTATTCTTGATGAGGTCTTGTGCTTCACTTGACCTTTTGGTTTCAGATTTGCCTCTCAAAAAGGATATTGTATAAGCTTAATATAATTATAAAACTTCTTAGCGCAAATCATATCTTATTTTTATTTCTTTATTAAATTAGATTTGCCTCTTTAAAAGGATATTGTATAAGCTTAATAATTCACCATTTAATGCCTCTTACCCTTGATGAAGACTTGTTCAAATTCAAAGGTCTATATTAGTCATAATTAAAAATACAATGGCACTCCTAAATAAATACATATCTTTGAATATGCATATTAATGAAATTATTATTTAAATATTTAAAATTATATTAGTTATAGTATCATAATATAATATCGTATATAATATTATAGTATTCTGTGTTTTTAAAATTAGATTGGATCAATTGATTTGTCCAATAAAATTGAAAATTGACCAGTGATTCAATTTGGTTCAGAATCAAAATTGATAATCTAAAAATTGGTCAAACCGAGAAATCGATCAAAATAAAAAAAAAGGTCCAAAATTAGAAACTAGATAAAACAGGTTCAAATTAATATTGTCATTTTTAAAAAATTAAAATTTAAAAAATTACACTATTTTACTCAAAATTTAAATTTTAAAAAATAATTTTCATTAATTTATCATATTATATTTGTTTAAGTTTAAATATTTTAAATCTTATTTATATATTTTTAAAAAATTAAAAAAATTATAATATTGAACCAGACTAATCGAATTGATCACACTGAAAATCGGTTAACTAACCAATTTGACTTCTGGTCCAGTGTTAAAAATATTGGTTGTATTTATCATAAAACTAATATATATACAAATGAACAATTATTTCGAATTCAAAGGTCTATATTGGTAATATGCTTTTATTAAAAGATTTGACTTAGCATGCGTCAGACATATAAACATTATAACTTGAGTACATGTTTGCCAAACGGCAAAACAGTTTACACCTTATTAACTTATCAATTTTTTAAAAAAACAATAATTTTTTAGTCTTTCATCTCAACGTTCTTTATTTCTGTTTTGTTATGTTTTTCATAATTAAATTGAGTTTAATTTGAATCAATATTGAATTATTAGATGGATCAGATTATATCATTGAGTTAAGATGCAAAAAAATTTTCAAATTATTTTTAAGTATTAAGTCGGATCATGTTGCGTCACTTATCATTTTGACTTTTTAAATAAAGAACACTATTTTAATTTTAACAATTTTATATATTTTTAATAATTTAAATTAGAACCAATTTGAATCATATAAAGTCGAGTTATTCCGAAACATTTGAATCAGGTTAGATCAATTTTGAATTATATTATTTTAAATCTTTTTCAATTTCAAATTAAAATTGAGCGAAACTTTTTGATTGAATAAAAAATTATCAATCAATGCGAATAAAAGTCAGAATTTTTTTAGATATTAAAAATTATTTAAGGCAAATTTTTAATTAAGGAATCTTTAAAATCAAAATTTCAATAGATGGTCTTTTTAATATTTCAATCACAACTAAAGGAATTAAATACTGTCAATTTTGTGTTCAAACAAAGGACAAATAAGATTCTATAACTTCAAATTCTCGATGCCAAGTTTCGTTAATAATTTAATAAGAAGTTAGATTTTAAAGGGAAAATTTTAACTTTGGTTTCTAAACTTTTCAATTTTTCAATTTTGATGTTTGAATATTTTTTTTATTCAATCAAGTGTCTAAATGAATAAAATCATTTTTAATGTGGTATTTTTCTCTTAGTAGTGGTTGCCTAAGTGTTTAGTAAGTAAAACGAGACTTATTTTGTTATCACTTAAGATGACAAGTCATCATTTGGCGATGAGAAAAAATAAAAAAAAAATGAAAATGCCATTTTCTTTCTAAGGGCACTAAGGCTATAAAAGAGTTTCTTTTCTTTTTTGTCTCTAGATGACTTGTAGTCCTATGTGACCACATAACGGGTTTCATTTTGTTTATTAAGCACTCAAACAACCATTGATTGAAAAAAATATCATATTAAAAATAATTTTATTTATTCAAACATTTAATTAAACAAAAAAAAGTGTCTAAACACTAAAATTGAAAAAAATTAAAAAATTCATACATTAAACTTGTAATTTTTTCCATTTTAAATATTTATAAGTATATATATTAACAAATATTTTTTAAGACTAAAGGTATGGTCAACATCCAAAAGAAAAATAGGCCAACTATTTTGACAAAGAGGACGAAAGATGTTTATGTATAATTGACCACAAGAATCATTCACCAAATATGGACTAAATTAATCCACTGGAATTCCGCGGACAGAACCACTAGTTGTAAAGCTCCACAAAGTCAAAGTATAGAATCCTATATATATATATATATATATATCAAGACTTAATATATTTAATTCTATTTATATTTTTTATGCTATGCCTTTTCAATAATTTCAGGTTTGACTTTATCTAAGGTAGGATTGATAAGAAAATTGTAAATATTATAAAATTGCTGTATAAAATTATCAAAATTAAAATATCACTATAGAATTGCAAAAATATCAAACCTCATTGGACCGGACAATACTTAGCTCTACAAATTTGAATCAAGTTTTAATGCGAGTAATTATGAAAATACCAAATTATACGTTAATTTTCAAAATTGGCTTGAAAATGAAGAGCTAAAGATCTAAATCCTAATTTTATGCTCTTCAAATCAAGAAACATGACCTTTCAAAAAAAAGAAAAAAAAATGCTAGAAAAGAACTTTTAAAAGAAAATTCTTATAACTTGTTTGGTTATATTAAAAAAATAAGAAGTAAAATCATATTTTAAAATAAATGTTCTAAGATTTCGATATTTTTTTTAATATATTGATATGACAAAAAAAATAATGAGACATTTTAAGTTTTTCTTAGATTTTTAAAGTAAATTAAGTATCAAAAATGAAAATAAAATTGAAACTCAATTTTTTTTTTCATTTTTTTGGTGTATTAAACATATTTTTAATGTACATACTACTCGCGCATAATAATAATAATAACAATAATAATAATAATCACACTAAGTGCCCACCCCACTCAAATGGGAAACTCGTGAAACACAAAGGAAAAAAAAAAAGGGAGTAAATGTCAATCAAAGTCTCCTATAAGTTGGAGCGCGAGAATAGCGTGGATGGGGTGGGTCCTCAGTCCTTCCACTCATCTAATTTTGTATTTGTTAATAGACAAGCTAGTGGGTTACGAATGGGATGGCAAAATCTTCTTGTATTGCTTGTATTTCATATATACTCAGGTTATGTTTAGTATAATTTAATCAAATATAATATAATATAATATAATTAAAAGATTTTTAATTAATAATTTAATTAAATTTATATTTAATTATAATTGATTACATTATAATCAACACATCCTCACTCATGAGTTTCAAATCCCATGGCCTTTGCATGAGCTGTTGCATTTTGATGCCCTTGGTGTCTTTCTTTAACAAAGTTCTCTTCAGTTAAAAAAAAGGAAAAAAAAAAAGGAGAGATGAATGGCATGGATGGTAAGCCTAGTGGCAAGGCAAAGGGTACAGTGACCTCCATGTGGTGGAGAGAGGATGGAACAGATTGTTGGATACATAAAGTGAATATATAAGGTAGGCTAAAATATTAAATAAATTCTTAAATTTATATTAAAGTGACATTAAAGTATAAAATAAATTTTTTTATCAAATTTACTCTTAAATTTATATTATTTCATCAAAATTATTTTTAATTATATATTATTTCGTTATAAAAGTCATTTTTATTAAAATTATCTCTAATTTTATATTATTTTTTTATAAAAATCTAAAATATTAGTTAAAAAATATATTGATTTAAGAATAATAAGGGGTGAAACGAGAACTATCTTTCATCTTTTATCCCACTATTCTGAGGGAAATAATTTTTTTCATGTTTCTGCTTCCACATATACTCCTTGCCTCACAAAAATTTTTTGCAAGATAAATATTTTATTATTTTTAAATCATTTTTTAAAAATATATAATTTATTAAATTATAAAATAAAAATATTTAGCAATACTTCTGCACAACATTATATTCTTGTTAAACTCATTTCTTCTTATATTTACTGCAATTGGATGAACGAATATAATTATTATTTCATGAAAACATAACTTTTTCACTTTTTTCAATTAATAAAATTTTATTGTCAAAATGAAACTGTATTTTTTAGATTTGAAGATTTAAAAATTTGGAGATTTGGGAGAAACTATATTTTTGTCGGAATATATTTAAATTCAATTCTCTTAAATTGTGTTTATAACACATACTTTCTCTACTAGTATTGTAGACTTTTATGAAAAAAAATATAAAATCAGATGTAATTTTGATAAAAAAATATTTTATAATAAAATAATATAAATTTAATGGTAAATTTGATAAAAATGTTTATTTTATCTTTTATTGTCACTTTAAGATAAATTCAGAAGTTTATTTGATATTTAAAATGATAAAAAGTGAATAGTTAAAAATAATTAAATTTTGATATTGAAAAGACGTATTCAAATTTTCTAGAGACAAATTCATTAAATAATTTGCTTCGCTGTACAAATTCACTGACCTGTTAGCTGATTAATTTTTTGACATCAGTTTTAAGCAGATGCGGTAAATGAGTCAACTGGATTCAGTTTCGGAATTAAAATATTTAAGTTTAATTTACCTTAAATTCGAGTAATTTGGATCAAGTTATTTTAACTTGTGAATAAATTGAATTATTTGATTGAAGATATATAAACGATTTTGATTCATTTTCAAATCATTTTTTTTTAGTTTTAAATAAATAAATAAATAAAATTTTATTTTTTAAAAAATTTAATAAATTAAACTCGAATAATTTTGGATTGAAATTAATTTGAATCATTCAACAGGTCGGATTTAATTAGAGGTGGCAAATATATATAATCGATCAATTTCAAATTTGGTTAATTTCGGATGGATCAAAGTCAGAGTCACTTTAGATTGTAAGTGAGTTAGCCATTATGTCAAATATAATAAAAAGTAATTTGAGCTTTTTTCTAAAAAATTTATATAGAGTCAAATTGAATCACTTTTGATTTTAACTTTTAAAATATTATTTTAATTCTAAAATAAAATTTAAATTTTTTTATTGATTTATCAATCAAATTCAAATTAGATCAATTCGAATTGACCTATAAATAAGATTTGTATAAAAAAATTTTAAATCATCCTAATTTTTTCTATTCAAATTCAGCTTAGTTTTTCACATGAGTTTGAATTCAAATTTCAGATTGAATTAAAATTCACATGAGTTTGAATTGAAATTTCAGATTGAATAAAAATTATCACCTTTAGATCAGATTTTTAAATTCATAGATTATTTCAATATCTTCAGTTTCAAATCAAATTTTAGATTATTTCAAAATCTTCAGTTTCAAATCAAATTTAGATTATTTTTTCAAATAATTTTTTAACTAAATAACAAACTCCTACTTTAATTTTGTTTATGTCTAATAAATGTGCAAGCAAGATGTGACACAAAAGTGAAAACTCCAAGTTAAAAGAAACAAAAAGACAACCCCTAAGTTTCAGCACAAGGAATTTTAGTCACTGCACTCGATTTTGATGTATGATCAGTTAAGAAATTAAGTTTTTGCCAATAGGATCAGAGTTTCTTTTTTGAGGAGAAAAGCAATGTCATTTAAGAAGGCTAAGATACAGAAAGACACAGTTCCTCATTAAAAACCTTAAAGGGTAAACTCCAATGGGAAAACCCCCCTTAAGGAAAAAAGAGTACACCCGTCATTGCAACTACATAGCCAAGATTAAGAAAGATTGAGACCCAAAAGGTCACGAAGCCACGCAAGGCCTTCATCCTCCAACCATACACTCTCAACTTTACATTTTAAACCATACTTTGCAAGGGCATCAGCTGTAGCATTAGCTATTCTAATGTCTTCAAGAACAATAACAACTTCGGATCAAACCTCCCCTTAATTAAGTAGAGAAATCACTTCCTCGGAATCTGATGAAACTTCAACATTGTCCAGGCCACAATCTTGTGCAAAAATGAGACCTTCTCGAGCAACAAGCAGTTCAACCATCAAAGGAAAATCAGCGTTAACTCATGGTGCGGCTCGAAAAGCCATGCACCTTCTAGAATGGTCCTTGATTATAGCACCGACACCTGTCTTGTGAGACCCCCCTTTCACAGCCCCATTTATCATATAAACTGCATCTATAACAAGCATCCAACAAACTGGTGTCACTGTCGCTTCACGGGGAGTATGGATTAGATCAGATCTTGCAGCTCGATAATCCTCGTTTAGTCGCTTAACCGAAGCGTAAATCTCTAGAGCATCTCTGTGCTGGTTACGATGGATCATGTTATTCCTATGATACCAGAGGTACCAACATAACATGTAGAATAATTCCCAGTCTCTGTTACTCACACTCCTGTGAATAAGCATCGCAAAATCCATGAAATCTAAGTGCCTCATCCCCCGCAGCAAAGATTCAAAAGGACTATGGGAACATGCACATTTAGAAAACAAGCAATGGATTAGAGCATGCATAGTTGTTCAATAGGGCAAGCACATCTCCAACACCCATCAGAAGCAGGAACATGATGATTGGACAGATTATAACCTAGTGGACAAGCTCTTTGGAAGAAAATCTTTACTTTAGGGGGAATGTCCATGCTCCACAGATTCTTCCACCACCTCTCAAGGACCATCGAAGTTGACTTAGGGCTAGTAAAGAGAAGAGCCCAACCCACCATATACCCACTTTTGATAGAGTAAACGCCATCACTGATGAAGTGCCAATAGCAGCACGTCAAATCGTGGAAACCGAGGCCTTGATATAGAGGCAATACTGTCCACTTTGTGCTGAAAAAAGTGTCTTTCTATAAGTTCCTTATCCCAGCTAACATCTTCACATAACAAGGATGACATGAGGGTACCAATGGGAAAAGATCTTGAAGACGTGATCTTGAAACTATAAGGAACCGGCATCCAACTATCCTCACAGATTTGCACCCTCTGGCCATTGCCAATTCGCCACCGCACCCTTTAGTTAAGTAATTTATGCCCCCACAACAAACTTCTCCATGTATAGGAAGGGTTTGAACTGAGTGCAGCTTGTGTAATGGAAGAGTTGGAGAAATATTTTCCTTTTAGCATACGAGACAAGTGAATCCAGTCTTGTAATGATTTGCCAAACTTGTTTACCCTACATCATTTGATTGAAAATCCTCAAATTCCTAAACCCCATTCTGCCAGTATATTTAGGCTTACAAAGAAACGACCAAGATTTCTAATGCATATAATGATAATCACCTTCAGAGCCCCACCAAAAATTAGCATAACTTCTTTCAATATCCCTTATCACGGACTCTGGAATTTTAAAACAATTCAAAGCGTTGGTCAGAAGAGATTGAATTACTGATTTGATTAGACATTCTCAGCCACTAATAGAAAGTTATTTAGTACTTCAACCTTGTAATCACTTAAAGACCCGATCACGAAGGTATCCAAATTTGATCGTCTTGTTTCTCATTGAAAAGGTGGGCAATCCCAGATAGATATTGTGCCCTATAACAACCGACACAAAAAGTGGCCTTAATTTGATCCACAACTAGAGAAGGCATGTTCGAACTGAAAGAGAGAGCTGACTTTTCAAAATTTATAGCCTGCCTCGAAGCCGCTTCATATGCAGAGAGAATCCCTTTAAGAATAGAGCTCTCAACGGTCGACGCACTGCAAAAGATAAGACTATCATCAGCGAAAAATAAATGAGAGATACCAGGGCAGCCATGCGATACCTGAACCCCAAGTAGCAGATTCCTACGAGCAACCGATCATAGAAGAGCAGACAAAACTTAGGCACAGATGAGAAACAAATATGGTGAAAGGGGGTCCCCCTGCCTGATTCCACGTGTTGAATAATTTGTCCACTAATCACTCCATTATAGATAAAGGAATAGGATACCGAATTAACACACCTCATCACCAACTAAATCCATTTCACATGCAACCCTAGGCGTGGAAGCACGCAACTCAAAAAAGCCCAATCCACCCAATTATACGCCTTACTCATGTCCAATTTAAGAGATAGAAACCCGCTGTGACCACTCCAATGACTCCTAATCTAATGAATGCATTCAAAACCCATCAATACATTATCAGTAATCATCCTGCCAAGAACAAAAGTACAATGCTTCTCGTCAATCACCTTTTCCAACACATTTCTAAAGCGATTTGTAATAGCCCTCGATATGATTTTGTAACGGACGCTACACAAACTGAGATATGATTTTGTAACGGACGCTACACAAACTGATAAGTCTGTAATCTTTGATAGTCTGTACCTTTTTCAATCTAGGAATCAGTGTAATCAATGTCTCATTAATCTCCCCCAAGTCAGCACCGTTATTCAATACATCCAAGCATTCTCTGACAACATCTTCACCTAAAATATTCCAATACTTCTGGTAAAATAGGGCTGGTAAACCATCCCTGCCAGGTGCCTTTGACGGATACATGTCAAATAATGCCTTATTCACCTCCGCAGCCGTGAAAGGAGCAATCAAATACCGATTCATTTCATCAGTTCCCGACAGGGCAACTACAAAAGTGACTTGAGAAATATCATCGACAGACGGGTTAGAGGAACAGAATATAGCAGAAAAATAATCATTAACTAATTGGTCCATGGCCTGTCTATTCTAGACAAAATTCCCCTCAGACTTTCGAAAGCTAGGGATAAATTTCTTTTGTTTACTTCTTGATGCAAACTGATGGAAAGCCTTGGAATTTCTGTCACCCGCCTCTAACCATTACGCCCTAGAATGCAATCTCCAATAAGATTCCTCCTTAGATAGGAGCTTCTTCAATTTACTTTCCAAGATGCTGGCCTGGTGAAAGTCAGAAAGAGTCTCATCATCACCCTGAAGCTTTTCAATCTGTCGCCTCATCCACGCGATCTCCTTAGGTATCCGTTTAAAAGGTTCCTTATTCCATTGCGATAACCGAAGTGCACATTGAGATAGTTTATGGCTAAGAGAGACTCGTTGATTAGCACTCCACTCGTCCCACACACTTTTGATAATATTAGCACACTCCTTTTCCCGGCACCACATCTTTTCAAAATGGAAGCGGAAATTCTTTTTCCTTCTACTAGAGTCACCCTTATCCCAATTGATCGAGAAAAGATTCATACTGATGTACTTGTGATTAGAGGAATAATAATATAGAGAGGAAAGAAGATATACTCCATTCGGCAGTAGCAACAAAACGTTCTAATTTGCATTTAACAATGTCGCCTATGCTATGTTTATTGACCTATGTATACCGAGGTCCTTGACGATAAAGATCCCTTCGTCCACAAAATTCAGCCATGTTTCAAGAGCATCACTGAATTCAGCCATTTGTGCAGTTGAGCGAGGTCTACCACCTTTCTTCTCACGATTAAAAACGATCTCATTAAAATCTCCTCTGTCTAACTAGGGTAAGGCGGATACCTCAGGAATTTTCTTAAGTTTGCGAAGTAGTTCCCAAGAAAAACATCGCTGCGAAGTCACACTGTGCCCATAAAACCCTGTAAAGCCCCAAACAGTAGCATTATTAGTAATAGTAAAGTCAATATGCCCCGGGGAAAAGGAATGAATTTTTAAATTCACCGAATTCTTCCATAGCATCGTAAGTCCACCATTCGCACCACGACTATCAACTACAAACATACCCTAAAAGTTTAATCTAAACCTGAAGTTGGAGCATTGAGTCAAATTTAATTTTGTTTCGCAGAGAAACAAAATATCGGGATCTTTTTCTTTAACAAGCCTACAAAGCTCAGTGAATGGCTCAGGGTTCCCAAGCCCTCGTGCATTCCAATAGATGCATTTGATAATGCTCGGCGGGGCTGCACAGTAGCCTCTGCCGTATCCGCCTCACATATAATCTGTTCCATAGCCCTGGTGCAATACCTCTTATCAGCTAAGGATCCTTCTAAACTTGTCAAACAAAGTTCCCCTGTACTTCTCTTTTTCGACATTCTCGAAGCATTATTGCCCTGACCACTATGTACCTGATTGTCGTGTCGCCTAAGAGGACCCCTTCATTTTGGCCTTCCTTTTTTCAATATAGAACCATCTGTTATTACTGGGGTAGGAGAGGGCACCTCCTTTGCAATATTAACTGTGCCGCTCATACCTGAAGAACTAAGTGGGTCATCAAATCCTTCCTTGTAGAACTGGACTGGGACATCAATGATATTTGTAATATCCCCTAAAACAACACCCACCCTTTCATGCACGTCCCCTATGTGATTTTACGGTTCCAGCGGGAAAAGCCGTACGCCATTTAATTTGTCTCCCAATGCAGCCCGCCCTTCACTAGCATCATTCTTCATCTCCATAGATACCCCAAGGTCAGATTCCCCTACCAAATTAATCCCATTACTGTGAAGCAAAAGGCTATTTATGTGCTCTTGTAAACCCCCTTTCATAGATAAGTTGTGACCAGAAGAGGTCCCGTAGGCTTGGGAATTCGTCTGCTTCGCCTTTCCACGTGAGGTCGGGAACCTGCCGCCCGCAACCAACTACCAGAAGCAAAATCCGCCTCCCCTTTTGCACCCTCCTCGCCCGAAACACATTCTTGATATACATGGCCTGTGATCCCGCACTGAAAACAGAAGTCTGGTAAAAGCTCTTACAAAATCACCACCGGCCTTAAAGACCCCTCCCCACCTAAATCCAACATCATTCTATGCTTTACAGGCTTCAAAATGTTTAAACAAATGCGAACCCTAAGGTAGCTCCCTAAGCACATAAGTTTATCCCCTTTATCTAATTCCAAAACCACCCTAACCTGGTTGCCCAACTGCTCGGCAATTGCTGAAGACATAAACCCAAGCCGAACATTATGGAATTGAATCCATAAAGATGATAATAACAATTTGTTGACCATTCATAATGACATTGATCATAATAATTTATCAATTTATATACTTAATATAATTAATATAAATATGAATCTTTTTTAAATATTTTCTAAAATGCTAAATTTTTTTTACCATTTATAAATTAAAGAAAATTAATAATTTTAAATACATCTCAAATTGAAAAATATTTTTAATATTTTAATTGGACAACAAAAACTAAATTTGTCTTGAAGAAACTTCCTACAATTAAATTAGGAAAATGAATAAGTAAATATGATATTAATTTTGATTCTTTTCTATTTTGCCTTATTTTTGGAAAATTAATAAATAAAGTGAAATATTTTAGCTTTTCATTCTTATAGGCCTATTCGTTTTCGAATTCTTACTTTTATATATTTTGAGTGATTTTGAGCAATTTTAAAATAATAAAATAAAAATAAATAAAATAAAAACTTAAAATGTGCAGAAAATTTTTTAAAAATTTTTTGTTAATTCTAATTGAAAAGAGAAAATATGTAAATTTAAATTAAAATTTTATAAAATTTTATAAATATTTTAAAATTTTTGGATGAAATTACTTTATAAATTTAATGAACCTTGAGTATATCATAAAACTTTTATAAATATAAAAATATTTTAAAATTTTGAAGAAATCTCTTGATAATTTTCAAGAAATCATAATTTAAAATATATAAAATATGAGAATAATTTAAAAATTGAGTCGGTTACATCATCCACTCAATTGAACTGAGTATATTCTAGTTGTATGAAGATCAAAAAAATTATTTTTATGTCCTCTTGCATTTACATATGATGTTCATTTTGCGCTTTTTAAAATGAAATGTAAACTTCTTTTTTTTTAAAAAAAAAAAAAACAAGTATATAATGTGAGCTAAAGAAGAAAATTGCAATTAGCAATTGCGAGCTAAATTTGTGATGAAATTATTTTTATCACAATGCAAAATCCGTTCCTAAGTTAGCAACTGAATTCCAAATCCGTCGCTACTGGATTAGCAACGAGAAAGATAATGATGGATTTTTTTCATCGTTAATCCAGTTTAGAGATGGATTTGATAGGATTAGCAATGAAAATTTTCATCACTAATCTGGTATTTTTTTGTAGTACCTAATCTAAACTTGAAGGGTCGCTTTTAGGACACAAATTCAGAAGGAGATTTGTCAGGAGTTTGATCTTCAATTTGCTGCTAAGTGGGATCAGATGCACTCTCTTACAGTCATATCTACCATGCAGTAGACTCAGTAGGCTTTAGTATCAGCACCACCTCCAACACTACCTGCTATACCTTCGCCTCCAGTGAATGATGATTATGTGGATGGACATGATGACTTGGATAATTAGATCTTTTTTTCAACTTTACGTATCTTATGTGTAAATTGTTACTGTAAATCTATTTCAAATTTATTTAATTTTTAATTAATATATTGTGTACCTTTTTATATTATTTTTAATAATATAAAGATTTTTTGAAATATAGAGGTTATATTATATAAATGGCAGTAAATGGATAATTTTAAAGATTTAGTGGTAAATTTGCAATGAATTTGTAATAAATTTTGCTATTTTGCAACCGAAATTAGCAATGGATGTTTGCGATGAAAAATTTCCATTCCGTCTCTTTGGATTCGTAACGAGTAAAATAGTGACATTTTTTCCATTGCTAATCCACTTTAGCGATGGAATATATTGACTTAGCATGAAATTTGTCGTTGTTAATCTGATTGACTTTTGTTGTGATTACCATGAGAATATATATATACATATATAGAGTAAATAAAAATCTATAAAGTCTTCTTCTGTAGAGTTTTGACGACTTAAATGATCCATAAATTGAGTAAATGTCCTCAACATCATAAGGTATTACATCGTTGAATTTGGGACTTTGAAAATTAATGGAGTAATAATTAGATGCAAAACCAAACACGTTGATTGGCTACATTTGCAACTTCAACTTTAAAGTTTGCCCACAATATATATATTTATATATATATATATATATGATTATAGTTTTTATATTATATAGCTTAAATATACTATATACAAGTCATATATGTTTATATAAATCATATATAAGTTATAGAAGTTATATTGAGTACTATATACACATTATATATGCTAAAATATACTAAATATAAGTTATATATATATATATATATATATATATATATATATATATAGAGAGAGAGAGAGAGAGAGAGAGAGAGAGAGATGTTTTATTAATCAATTTTATATATTTGTAATTTTTATTTTATAATATATAGATAAATAAATAATTTTATAAAATAATATATTTTACAGAGTTTTTAGTGATATTATATATGCATAAAATAGAATTATAAATTAAAAAAATATAAATTTTGAATGCAGGCAAAAATATATATATATATATATATATCTGCGATTGAAACATTGGGGATTGGAATGATGAGGAGACGCCGTCTTCTGCTTATAAAAGGAAGAGGCAGCGTCCCTTCCTCATCAAATGGGGCTGCTTGGCTTAATTTGTCAAGAGGTCCTTAATAATTTATATTTTTTTAATTAAGTTCAATTTCAATTAAATTGATAAGATAGTTTAATATTCTTAAATTTTATTAACAAGTTTGATTTAATTTTTTGATTTGTTCAAAGAATCAAATTTTGATCTCGTTTTGGAAATTTTTAAAATTTCAAACTGAACTAATCTACATAGTCCTAGTTATACAGATTGTATCATGTGATTTGATTCACAAACATGTCCATGTTAAGATTGAAAACTTTGACACAGTTAATTAAATGGATTGTGTTTATATTATATATGTGTCTTAACACAAAATGACACAAATTGTGAATTTTAATTTTGAAGAATAACTAAAACTTCAAAATTTTAACAAGTAAATCTCAAAATTTCCCCAACATTTATCACAAAAATAAATATAAATTTATTTTTTAATTAAACATATAGTAAGCTATTATATCACATAATATAGACATTACTATATAAATAACAATTAATAGTATATGTATCTCATACTTAAGTCACTATTACTTCTATATATTTACCATAAAAATATACTCATTTTAATAATCTTTTTGATATAAAATGCAGTAGAAAATTCAGAATTAAAACAAATTCAAAACAAAAGAAATATGATCCAATAATTATTATATCATTTGAGAAGAAAAAACTCGATCTTTAATTTAATTTAAATTCGTGCTCAGAAGAAAAAACTCGATCTTAAATTTAATTTAAATTCGTGCTCAAAATAAAATAAATTAAACAAATTTAAGCATTATAATATTTAACTCGGTTCAGCTTAATTGGAGTCCTACAACTAGGTCATTCATTAACTAAAATAAAACAAGAAAAATGTCAAAAATTCCAGCCCGCTATCAGCGAATAGGACTAGCAAATGACGACCAAAGGGATTGTTATGATTTAGATCGTTCTGGTAAGAACCAGATCCTGCTTCGTATCTGATGGCAAATTCCTATCGGTATGATCACTTTATCCTACCTTATTTTTTGTGAAATAATAGAAATTTTTTGCCGATAAATAAAAAGTATATTTTGGTTTATAAATTCATAATATGATTTAAAAATTTATCACGAAGTAAAAACAAACTAGGATAAAGATTGGTTAATCAGCCTCAGGAACATGTGGAGGTTTGAAGCAAAGCATGGATTGGATATATCCTGTGGAACATTTGGATTGATCGAAACAAAGTGGTTTTCAAGAGGGATCTTGTGGAACCAGTTGATACAAGCTGATAGACTAGCTAATGCATATCTATCTATCAATGTTCTCAATTCTAATCAGTCATCTATTCACTCCTTGATCCAGGCTCACGAAGTGCATGTCTCCCTGCATTATGTTTTACTAACCTTCAATTCCATCGCACACCAGGATGCTTTTGCCATTATCATTCTCAACGGGAGTAAGGATATCGCAGACGGTCTTACTTCAAGCCTGCTCCATCCACACTACATGCTTATGCTCAGCTACTCCTGACAGCTTTTAATTTTGCTGTACAGATAAATGTCTCTAATGTAGCTATTTGCAATGATCATCCGTATATTGTTAATCCATGATCTGGCTTTTAAGCATGTTTCTAAAAGATGTAACAAACCGTTAAGATGGCTTGCCAGTGCTTTAATCAAAGGAAGTCTGAACTTTGCTTGGGTTGCAAAACTTTTCTTGGTTTTGTTAATATAGTTCCCTTCCGACCAAAAAAAAAAAAAAAAAGTAGGACAAAAAAAAAAAAGACAACCTGAATTTTATTACGCCAAATAATTCTTATACAATCAAATTGAAATGTGCTAAATAGTTAATTATGATTATGATGCCCGGATAGACAATGGATTGCGAAGAGTAGGAACGGAGGGAGTATATGATGTTGGAATTTTTGTGTGGGCTAATATTAATTATGAGTTTGTTTGAATTATTTATAAAACGAGCTGAATAATATAGTTTATTGATTTGTGGATAAGCCCAATTAAAATAGTAATTCAATGAGTTATGGACTTGTGACACCTTTAGTGGACCGATATGGAATACGGTCAGTGTAGGCCTATTTTAACATGAACCTGTGATGGATGAGTCTATTAAAATTTATTATAAATAGGCTAGGTCCCCTCTCCTGTTTTCATAACGATAACCCTAACCCTAGTTGCTACTCTCATTCTAGTCGTCTTGTGAGAAGGTCAAGGAGAGAAAGTCCTAACTTTCGTTTTCAACCCTTCTGACCTATTATTTTAGTGTTCAATTTTCAGTGGTCGCAATTATGGTGCAGAACAATTTTGAAACTACTGCGCAAACAGATAGACAATTTGTTTCCACTTAACTTTGAATGGTGTTCTAAATTCATGTACTAGATCCTAAATTTTTACATATGGTATCAGAGATTGTAGGTGGTACATGATTTAAAACCCTAGATATTTTGTATTGTTAATAAAAAAAAATTGGTCGGAGTAAGGGTATCCCACCATCAGTGAATTACGTTTGATATATTTAATTTGATTCTACTGTCACAAGTTATTTTTTTAGCTCAGATGGTTGGTGACCGCGTTATTTGCATGAGAGGTAACGGGTTCTAAACTCGCATTCGCCAAAACCTTCCGTTTCTGCCAATTTTTTTTCTTTCTTCTCTTATGTGATTCAAAGCGTAACACAACAAAAGAAAAGCTTTCTTTTTTCGTCCCAAAACCTAGTTGCGCAAACAAAATTGGCCTTGTTGCCATCCTCGGCTTGAGATGCCAACTGGTATATAACCCCATTTTTTGTCCCTTCCTTTTGTTTCAATTTTGCTCACAAAGATCGGCTCGCAAAGATTGGTATACACCAATTGAAACAAAAAAAAATTGGAGATTGAATGATTCTTGATTTTGTGGTCTTGTTACTATGTTTGTGATGTTGTAGGATTTGTGGTAGAGTTGATTTGTTGTGCTTTGCTCTCGCTCTTGTGAGTTTAGTGATTGATTGTTTCTTGTTTGTTGATGGTGTTGATATCGTGCAAACAGAATCGGCGAAGGCTCCCTGTTCGATCCAAGATTGATTTTCTGTGACATAAAAAAGAAAAAGGAGGGAGAAGATGCATGTCGTGGGTTGCCAAGTGAACTAAGTGAATGTTTATTGATTTCTTATGCGGACGAATATTTAGATAAGCACGCTTATATTCATGTTCATCATAGTGTATTTTAATTTTATTTCAATAATTATATATATATATATATATTTAGGTGGTTTATATATATAATTAATTGTCAGTCTATTATTTAGTGACATTGACTTTATGATAAAAATAAATAATTAAACAATAAATATTTGTTTTACACATATATGAGATAATGATCATGTGTTTAAAATTAAGGTATATTGTGTTTGGTACCTTGTATATTTTTGAAATATATGTTTGTGTTTGGTATGTATTTTAATTGAGCTTTTATAAATCTCTAATTAAAAATAATTTTATGGGTTGATATGGATGTTGCCGTCAAAGTGGAACATCCATTGGAATTCGTAGAGTTATTTTTTAATTTTGTGAAGAGATAATTTCGAATTAATGTATATAAGAATCTGCCCAAAGGAGGCTATTAGATGCATTGATTTTGGAAGTGCTTATTGGAATGAAGCTATTTGTGCTTAGAGTTACATTCTACCTAAAGGGGATATATTTCTCGAAACTAGTGTGATCTCAATTGTGTGTTTCATAACTAGAAATTCTATTGCATGTGCATGTTCTGCCCAAAGGGGGAATATGTAGTGATGTCAAAATTTTCTAGATGGTGTAAATTATAAATTTGATTTTTGTACATAGCCCATTTCTAATACATGATTTTGTTTTGCACAAACAGTCTCATTTAGTCTTAACAATAGTACTGCAACTGTTGAACTTATGACGAACACAAACTTTAAGAGGTGAAAAGATGACAATTTGTTTGTCTTTGGAATGGGTGACATTGATTATGCCCTTTACGAAGATGAGCCTGCTAAACCCACCTGTGAGAGTAATCTTAAAGAAAAAGAATTACATGCCAAGTGGGAGAGATCGAATCGTCTTAGTTTTACAGTCGTGAGAAAAACTATTCCTGAATACCTTAGGAGTAGTTTGCCACGGATGTTACTGCCAAAATTTTCCTTGCTGCTATAGAAAATAGATACTTTGTATCCGATAAAGCTGAGGTTGGGACCCTAATGAGTCAGTTAACCAGTATGAGATATAACCATAATGGGAATATGAGGGATTATATTCTAAATATGGTTCACCTCTAAACTAAACTTAGAGGCCTTAAACTTGAGATTTCTGATGAATTTATTATTCACTAAGCTTTAAACACTTTGCCTCCTAAATTCAGCCAAATCAAGATTGCTTATAACACCCAAAATACTACCTGGGCTATTAATGACCTTATAACCAAATGTGATGCTAAGGAAAAGAAAATTAGGAAAGAAAAGGGTGAGGTTGTCATGCTATTGACATAACCTAGGGTTGATCCTAAAAAGGATAGAGGTATGTTTAAACCTAATTATTATGCTCCTAAAAGGAATTGAAAATTTAAATGGCATGGTAGGAGTCAGACCAAGAGAGGGCGAGATTTTGGAATTGTCCGCAAAAGTAAGGTGAAGTGTTTCTTTTGTCATAAAAAAGGTCATAAAAGAAAAGATTGCCATCAATTCATAGCTTGGCTAAAGAAGAAAGAAGAAAAAGGTATTCCTTTGGCTTATGTTTGCTTTGAATCTTATATGGTTGATGTACCACTAAATTTTTGGTGGCTTGATAGTGGTGCAGCTGTTCATATTGCTATTACCTTGCAGGGGTTCATAAGCAAATGAAAGCCAAATGAAATGGAGTCCAAGCTTAGAGTTGGAAACAATTTGGAGATAGATGTCGAGCAAGTAGGAGTAGTTAGGTTAATCTTGGAATTTAGATTTTGTCTAGTTTTGGAGAATACCTTTTTTGTTTCATCTTTTAGGAGAAATTTGGTTTATGCTTTTGTTTTGGATAAAATTGGATATTAATTTTCTATTGGTAATAGAAGAGACAATATGTTTTTAGATTCTTAATTAATCGGTAAACGTGTTTTGTTCGATAATTTATATAGATTGTGTTTGAATGATGCAAGAGATTGCAAACCTTCTTGTGAAACCAATGTTGTGGCCAAACGATCCTTAATTAAAGAAAAATCCTTTTCATTGTGGCACAAACATTTAGGTCATATATCTAAAGAAAGAATTGGAAGACTAGTAAAATATGACATTCTTCCTTCTCTTGATTTTGAAGATCTAGATGTTTATGTAGATTGTATAAGGGGTAAATTGACTAAGAATAAAAAGAAAGGTGCTAATAGAAGTTCAGATCTTCTAGAGATTATCCATACTGATATTAGTAGACCTTAGTCACCTACTATTTGTGGCAATAAATATTTCATTACTGTCATTGATGATTTTTCTCGTTATGGCTATTTATACTTGATAAAGGAGAAATCAGATGCTATTAAGATGTTCAAAATTTTTAAAACTGAGGTTGAGAAACAATTAGGAAAAATCATTAAAATCGTGAGATCTGATCGAGGGGGTATATATTATGGCAAATATAATGAGACTGGTCAACATATGGGAGAGTTTGCCAAATGTTTACAAGAATGTGGAATAGTTGCTCAATATACCATGCCTGGTAGTCCTAAACAAAATGGAGTCGCTGAAAGGTGCAATCGTACTTTAAAGGATATGATGAGGAGCATGATGAGTAGGTATAACTTACCTGAATTCTTATGGGGTGAGGCTATTAAAACTGCCCTTTATGTTTTGAATCATGTCCCTCGTAAATCAGTTCCTAAAACACCTTTTGAGTTGTAGGCTGGTAGAAAACCTAGTTTGAGCCATTTTTGTGTTTGGGGGTTGGCTTGCTGAGGTTAGAATATATAATCCAAATGAGAAAAAGACTGACCTAGAAGTACCTACTGTTACTTTATTGGGTACCCAGCCCATTCTAAAGGATACAAGTTCTATTGTCCTGCACGTGACACAAGGATTATAGAGTCTATGACTGCGAAGTTTTTTGAGATAGATGTTACTAATCTAGACATTTCTCAACTGACTATTCATAGTGTACAAAACAAAATTGCAACCATTCATTTACCTTTATCTCATGAAAGAATTATAAGAGGTCATGTTCAAGTAGGTGGTGATGGTAAGGGTGCAATTGATCTTTCTCCTCCTATTGAGAATCATCTGGAGCCTGTTGTAGTTGAATTATTACCTGTTAGAAGGTCTATTAGGGCGAGAAGGTTAGCAATTCCAGATGATTATGAGGTCTATCTTGGTGAAGGTGATTATAATATAGGTCATGTTATTGATCATGTATTTTATGATAAGGCTATTAATAGTGTTTGTTCTGATTTTTGGATTGATGATATGAAAGATGAGATGGCATCAATAAGTCATAACAGAGTTCAGGAACTAGTGGAACTTCCTTCTAATAATAAACCCATAGGTTGCAAATGGGTATTCAAGACCAAAAAGGATTCTAAAGGAAAGGTTGAGAAATTAAAGCCAGATTGGTTGCTAAGGGATTTACATAGCATGAAGGTGTAGATTATAATGAGACTTTTTCCCCTGTTTCCTCTAAAGATTCCTTTAGAATAATTATGGCCTTTGTTGCTTATTTTGATTTAGAATTGCATCAAATCGATGTCAAGACGATATTTTTAAATGGTGATTTGGGTGAAGAAGTTTACATGGTGCAACCTAAGGGTTTTAAAGAAAGTGGTAAAGAACACTTAGTTTGTAAGCTGAATAAAATCTATTTATGGTCTTAAACAAGCTTCTCGTCAATGGTATCTAAAATTTGATGAGGTAGTCACTTCACTTGATTTTACAGAGAACAAGATAGATCAGTGCATTTACCATAAGATCAGTAGGAGTAAATTGATATTTCTTGTTCTTTCTATTGATGATATTTTGTTGGCTAGTAATGACATAGGGATGATTTGTGAAACTAAGCATTTACTCTTTATATGAAAGATCTTGGAAAGGTATCTTTTGTCTTGGGTATTGAGATTTGTCGTGATCAGTCTCATCATTTATTAGGTTTTTCTCAAAGGGTCTATATTGATCGTGTGGTCAATAGATTCAATATGCAATCTTGCAAAGGTGGTGATACTTTTGTGGTGAGAAAAATTTAGTAAGGAGCAATGCCTTAAAAGTGATATAGAAAAAAAAAACCATGATTAATATTCCTTATGCAAGTGCAGTTGGCAGCTTAATGTACGCCCAAGTGTGTACTAGACTAGATATTGTATACGTTGTTAGTATTCTTGTTCGATATCTTTCTAATCCTAGGTGGGATCATTGGGTAGCTGCTAAGAAGGTAATGAGATACTTGCAAAAGACAAAAGATTATATATTGGTTTATAGGCGTGTGGATGATCTTGAAGTAGTGGGGTATTCAGACTCTGATTTTGCAGGCTGTCGAGATGATATGAAATCCACTTTTGGTTATATTTTTATGCTTGTTGGTGGTGTTGTTTTGTGGAAGAGTGTTAAACAAATACTTACAGCTTCTTCTACTATATAAGTTAAGTTTGTTGCTTGTTATGGTGCTAGTACACAAGCTATATGGTTGAAGAATTTTATTTTTGGTTTGCTTGTGGTTGATTCTATTGATAGGCCACTTTTAATTTATTGTGATAATAATGTTGTTGCGTTCTTCTTTAAGAACAATAAAAGTTCGAGTGGTTCTAAGTATATAGAGATTAAATATCTTGTAATCATAAATA
>CATIWR010674394.1:0-15788 GCA_949677035.1 Omphalea diandra | reverse complement strand
GTCAAAAACAGCATGACCAAAAGGCAGGAAGGAGCTAAATACAGTAATCCTGAAACTTGAGCGTCCATTTAAAAAAAAAAGATACAGTGTAAATGTCTAATATTGCATTTAGGAATCTTTAAAGATGAAATTAGGGTAAATGTTAATGACATTCCAAATGCTTACTTTTTCCGTTTTGTTTTATTTAAATCTGTAACAGGATATAATGCTAGGGGCCTGCAATGGATGGGGAGATATGCAGTCACCACAAGACAACTTCAAGCAGCACTGGATCCAGGACTGAAGCATATATGCACCACATAGTCAAAGACAATGAAACACATAGACAACATGGACTTTTGATTGCTTTAGCTAAGTTTACCTATTGAATTATGCCTTTTCTGGACAAGTGACAGAGCATTTGTGGACTCTGATAAAATATTATTTTTTTATTTACAAAAATTAAAATTATAAATAATCGATCTAATTTAATTAGAAATTCAAAAATAATACAAATTTATTTTTATATTTTAATTTAATAATTTAATCTGACTTATAATCTAAAATAACTCAGTTTAAAATTTTAAAAAAAATTAAAAATAATATAATTAAAAAATAACATGTTTGATCTGACTTGGTACCATATCCCTTTCACTGCCAATTTATAGATGTTCTAAACAATTATATTTTTAAGCATACTCGTCTTTGACATTTGGAGTCATGAGTCATCTAATTGAATGATATTTTGGAAAATCTAATGGGTTGGAGTTTGGTGGATAAAAAAAAAAAACCTCAATATTAATGTGAAATTAAGGAGAGGATTGCTTAAGATACCCTCAACAAAAGAAAAGAACCACTACTTATTAGAAATAGGCAGGCCGAAAGCAATTCATTCCAACCGCCACTACAGTATTGGTATTTTCTTCTTGTTTTCTTCCACCCATAAATATTTTAAGCAAGTTAATAAAGTCAACATTTAATTAAGAGCCTAATATCATAGTTCTATAGTAATAAAATAAGTAGTCCTAATCAAACGATTAATTGTTTTGTCCGGCATGTATGTTTGCTCTATTGAATATATACTACTATATACTTGCACATCGTTTGGAATTTTTCTTAAATATTATCAACTGGGTATATTTAAATTAGAGAACCTACTAGTTGCAATAAATATAATTATATCATATATTAATGTTAAAAAATAGATTTTTATCTCCGAGATGAATTTTAATATCGATTGATTCACAAACTAACCCAAAAATATTTTTCATAGAATTAAAATATAAATATTTGTCCTATTAGAATGTCCGGATATGCCAATTAAATTAATATAATTGATTTTCTCATCTTTGAAACTTTAGACATTTAAGATTTGTGCTTGTGTCATTCTTTAATAATTTCATCAAAATGTCATCTCTTTGATGAGTAGTAAAATCCAATATCAAGTCTATTATCTACTACTCCTCAAATGGATGTATCATAAAATCTTTGATAAATGAGTAATATATGCATGAAAGTGTTGAAATTTGGATGGAGATATGAAGTTCTACATATAATGAGACTCATTTTAGTTTAAAGTTGGGAGTAGCCATAACTTGTTATTTCAAAACTAATTATAAATAAAATTATTTAAAATACTTTAATTTTCTACTTTATTTAAACTAATTATAATAAAACATGATAAGCTGACGGACTAAAAATAGGCGAAGCTTAATGACAAGGCTTAATAGCTTATACAAGTAAAATTTAGAGGCTCAATATGTATTTTGCTTCATGTTCAGCTCAACATGGACTAAATTAGATTTATAGACAGAATTAAAATCATGGACTAGTTTTCAGGATAACAAGTTGTCAGTATTAGTTAAAGGAGAAAATTTCAATTGATGTAAAGAAACTAATTCATGAATAAATATAAATAAAGAATATTATAATTTACATAGTTTATCTTTATAAATAAAAAAATTCTAATTTTTATAATTTATTGGGTTTAAGATAAACAATAATTTTATTATAATAAAGATTACATATATAATAGACGGTCTTCAAACTAGTATTCAATCCAAATAAAAGTACAAAGTTACACATCAAAATATTCTCAATTAAATGAATATTAGGCAAGAGTAAGAGATACAACTCAAAACACATAAATCTTTAAAATCTTCAAAAAAAAAAAAAAAGAATTTCTAAAAGTTATTGAATAAAAAGCAAATAAATTTCTACGATTGAATCATATTTATAGAAAAAAAAACTATACTTGTTTATTAAGTTAAAATTAAGTAGAAAATCTTTACAAATTAAAAATTCTAAACTAAATAGAAATTTGAGACAAACTTTAACACAAATTTAATACTTTAAATCCTATAATTGAATCATATTTGTAGGAAAAATTATACTTATTTATTAAGTTAAAACTAAATCTCTACAAATTAGAAACCCTAAACTAAATAGGAATTTAGCAAAAATATAATACTTTAGATTTTAACAATAATTAGTGTTTTTAAAAGTGAATTGGGCTGACAAAATTAGAAATCAATCAGTTGGCTATTAATTTGTAAGCTGCATGCAAATGTCTACACAAATTGGGAAATCAGAGGACACTCTTTTTTCCATGTATTATTATTACTGAATGTATTATTATAATCAGGTTGTAACGTTTGCAGCTTAGAAGTGCTTCGTCTTTGGAAAGTATTATAAATAGCACTCAAATTATAAGCTTTTTTTCACGCATTACTCTTCAGTTTCTTTGCTTTATTACCATTATCATGACAAAATCAATGAAAGCTATTTCTGTTACCCTTCCTTTCCTAATCCAGTTTCTATTTTCAGCAACGTTTTTTAGCTTTGGTCTCTGCCATCGATTTGGAAACTCAAGCTTCAATGCTGGCTGTATTCAAACTGAGAGAGAAGCTCTTTTGAAGTTCAGGAGTGAGCTTAAAGATCCTTCCAACCGCCTTGCTTCTTGGGGTGCTGATGCAGACTGTTGCAACTGGTCTGGAGTGATTTGCGATGACTTCACTAGCCATGTTCTCGAGCTTCATTTCGCAAGTCTTTCTCGGGAACAGTTTTATACCTCCGGTGACTATGAAGAATATCGGGAGATGTCAATTTTCGGAGGTAACATTTCTCAATCTTTGCTCAACTTGAAGCATTTGAATTACCTTGACCTGAGCAACAATAATTTTGAAGGAATTAAAATTCCCAAATTCCTTGGTTCTATGGGGAGTTTAAGAGTGCTTAACCTCTCTAATGCCGGATTTAGTGGAGTTATTCCTCATCAGCTTGGTAATCTCTCAAATCTGCAATATCTTAATCTGCACCAGTATGATTTACTTGTGGCGAATTTGCATTGGCTACAAAGCCTTTCTTCGCTAGAATTTCTTGATCTGAGCGAGGTGAACCTGAGCAAAGCATCCGATTGGTTTAACATACTGAGTTCCCTCCCGTCTTTGGTGGAGTTACGCTTATCAGGCTGTGCGCTAAATCATGTCCCTCCTCCCCTTAACGTTAACTTTTCATCTTTAGCAACCCTTGATTTGTCATTTAACAGTTTTGTTAAATCTTCGGATGTCAGTTGCGTTTTCTGTCTTAAAAGTCTGATCTCCCTCAATCTTGCTGATAATCTATTTCAAGGTCCGATCCCTAATGATTTCCAGAACATGACTTTGCTCAAGGAACTTGATCTTTCCAGCAATGATTTTAATTCCTCAGTACCCAGCTCCTTGTATGGTCTTAGCCATCTTCAACTCCTCAACCTTGGCCATAATTTATTACATGGCAAAATTTCAGGTGCCATTGGAAACTTGACTTCTCTGATTAGCCTTGACCTGGCAGATAATGAACTTGAAGGGGAAATTCCAAGATCATTTGAAAAACTCTGCAATTTGAGGTCACTTTATTTGTTTGGAGTTGAACTGAACCAAGAGATAAATCAGATCCTTGACATTCTGTCGGGTTGTGTTTCAGATAGGCTAGAGTCACTAGATTTATCATTTTGTCAACTAAATGGTCATTTGACTAATCATCTTGGCAATTTTAAAAATCTGGCTTACCTTTGGCTATCATCGAATTCCATTTCTAGTCCAATACCAACGTCTGTGGGAGAAATGACATCCTTAACACTTCTAGATCTTTCTAGTAACAAACTGAGTGGAACTTTCTCAATAAGTTCTAGCGGGCTTACTGAGTTAGAAGAATTGGACATTTCTTTTAATTCATTGGGAGGTGATATTTCTAAACTTCCCTTTGCATATTTTAGGAAACTGAGAAGGATTGCTGCATATAATAACCAGTTCAATGGCACGCTACCATTATGTTTTGGAGGGCTTGAAAGATTAGAAGATGTAGATATTTCTTACAATTTATTAAAGGGTGATGTTTCAGAAATTCACTTTATAAACCTCACAAAATTAAGGAGTTTTGATGCTTCGGGAAACCAACTAAGTTTAAGAGTTAGTGTGGATTGGATTCCTCCTCTTCAACTTGAAGGTTTATATTTAGGATCTTGCAACGTTGGGCCACGATTTCCTGGTTGGCTTCGCTCACTAAAGCATTTAAGCCATCTGCATTTATCTAACACGGGAATTTCGAGTACTGTTCCCTCTTGGTTTTGGAACTCTTCTCAATTTTACTACCTAAATCTCTCTTGCAACCAGATCCATGGATTTATTCCTGACACAGTTAAGTTTGTTGGTCGGTTCTCGGTGATCGACTTGAGTTCCAATAAGTTTCTAGGTCCATTACCTTCCGAGTTTTCTGAAGCGCGGGAACTATGCCTTTCTAACAATTCGTTTTCAGGGTCTATATCACACTTTTTGTGTTCCAAGCAGAACCAATGGAAGCCCATGACATTCCTAAACCTAGAAAATAATTTATTGTCTGGAAGGATACCGGATTGTTGGATGAATTGGACAGATTTGAGGGTTATAAAGTTGAGCAACAACAACTTTACCGGAAATATTCCTAAATCCATAGGAAATTTGGAATTCCTCGAGTCCTTGCACCTGCGGAACAACAATCTTGTGGGTGAAATCCCAATTGCTCTTAAAACATGCTCACAACTGGTGACAATTGATTTTGGTGAAAATAAGTTGGAGGGAAATGTTCCAACATGGATAGGTGAAGTATTTTCTTCTATGGTTGTTCTCAATCTCCGCTCAAACAAATTTCACGGTCACATACCTAAGGAATTTTGTTATCTTACTTCATTACAAGTTTTGGACCTCGCTCATAACTATCTCCAAGGGACTCTACCGAGCTGTATAAGTAATTTTACAGCCATGTCTACAAGCTATGATTCAACAGGACAATTGTACTTAGTTATGAATGAAATGATATTTCTTGAGAATGCCTTTGTTGTTACAAAAGGGAAAATGATAGAATATAACACTATTCTTAATCTGGTAAGAGGTATAGACCTTTCCGATAATGAATTACATGGGGAAATTCCTCAAGAGATAACAAGCCTTAAAGAGTTACAGTTTGTGAATTTATCACAAAATTTCTTGAGCGGAAGAATTCCCAATGATATTGGTGCCATGAGATCACTAGAATCGTTGGACTTGTCTCAAAATCAATTGTCTGGTAGGATTCCTCAAAGTTTGTCAACTTTGACATTTTTGAGTCACTTAAATCTATCCAACAATAATTTGAGTGGGAGAATTCCTTTAAGCACTCAGTTACAAAGCTTAGACTCATCAAGTTTTGAAAACAATGGGCTTTGTGGACCTCCACTCACTAAAAATTGCAGTGAAGATGAAGTCAACTCTACAATTGCAAGTGGTGGTGAGGAAGGCGACAAAGGCCTTGAAGTTAATGGGTTCTATGTAGCTTTAGCACCTGGATTCGTAGTGGGCTTTTGGTGTATAATTGCTCCTTTGGTGTTTAACAGACGATGGAGATATCTGTATTTTTCTTTTCTAGATCGTTTATGGTGTAAGATTTGGTATGGTTTTTAAGTAATCATTATGAATCAGAGTTTTGTTCAAAGTATTATAGTAGGAGTTTTTATAAGTATGGTAAGTGTTGGAGAGGGTTAGCTTCTGTTGTCTAACCCATAACTCAAATGTATTTCTAATAAAAATTATTATGTTTGTGGTGTGTGTGTGTCCGTGTACAATCAATTTTCTTTTCTTACCAATCTGGCTCATATTAGGATGCAAGACAAAAACTACCGTTTATTAATTGATAGTAACTCAATTTAATTTCTAGACTCAGAGGAATGTGATTCACATTTTGAAAGTGTGGTTCGTGGACCTTCTTCAGTATTTTTTAAAAACAAGTTCTATCGTGCTTTAAAGCTTAATTGGATTTCTTGCTAATCAAATATGTTAATGAAAGTTTTATATGCTAATACTGGTATGAATAGAATGTTTGTTAAGGTTTAAGGTGCGTCTATATCTCATTGCCTTTCCAATATTGAAATTGAGATAAAATATTATCCTTATAAAACTAAAAAGAGACTAGAATATTTGGGTTTAACTGAAAACCTCATTTCACTCCATTCCTAATGAAAGAGAATCTTTTTTTTTTTTTTTGTTTAGGTTGGATCTTAAAAGTTAATTCAAAAATTTTAACAGCCTAAAGCTTTTGTTTAACATATTGTTATTGTTGGGCAAGACATTTCAGTTAATTATGTACTTATTTATGATCAATTAAATTAAACTAGTTTGAGTAATGTAATTTTGTATGTCCATCCATAATTGGTTGATGACTGATTTAGGATATATCAATGCATATTTCCCTTTGTAACTTGTAAGACAAAAGAGAACGCAAATGAATACGATGTATGCAAATATGTATCAAGAATCATTTATCAGTATCATGCTTTATTCCAATTCTGTCAGAACCTATGTACATGGTGTGGAACTAGGGATGTGCACGAGATATGGGAATGTCAAATTGAACTTAAAATTGAACCAAAAAATTAAATAGGTATCCTTGAGAGGGATTTTAAATTTTTTACAAAATTAAAAAATTATTAGATGCACTGATTAAATTAATATGATTGATTTTCCTATTTTTTGAGACTTTAAAGATTTGATTCGACATTTCACATCTTAAATTGTAAAGTTTTCTATTTATGTCTACCTTAGCTCATAAATTAATGCTCTAAAATCCTTTAATTTAAATGATTTAAGAAGATTTTTTACAATTATTTGCATGGCTTGGAATATAAAATTTTATGTTTAAAATAAAGCTAGTTAAATGAGTAGATAATTATAAATATGATTCTATGGGCTTATTGGTATATGTTAGGATGGTTGCCGAAGTATGATATATGTCATATCCTCTTACAGTGGGGTATGGCATAATCTATCGAAAAATAACTCAATCTGAAATTTATACGATTCAATTCATGGATTAATAAAAAATAATTTGATTTTGATTTGACGTATAGATTGATCCGTTTGATTTAATTTAAATTATTAAAATTCTTTGAAATTTTTTAAAAATTAAAATAAGGTTCTTTTCTTTCAAAAAAAAATTATAAGTAGTACATCTCAATTTGAATTTCGAAAATGACTCAAATCTCATTTTATACATTGATTTGATGACATAACTTGATCCGCCCACGACTCAAAGTGCTCCAATCCAAATCATGAAAATCCTCTTTCTAATTCTTACATTTGGAATCACTCACCAAGTTGTTTGTTAACTAAAATTCCATGGAGAAAAACCAACAGTGCAGTTGACTGTTAGGTTTCTCGACATTGATAACTAATGTTTCAAGGTAGCAAAGTTCCAAAACGAAAATAATCACTTGAAAAGCGTAAATTAATATAAAATAATTCACATTATTTTCTTAACCATGCTCTTCTAACTATTAGTTTTATGAATTTGTTCCAGTTATATACCCCAGTACCCCACCTTAGCCTTCGCTGGAGAAAATTGAAATTTTTAGAACTACTTCTTGCATTATGCACTTGACAGCATATTCCAGAATAGAATTATACTTCACTTGCTAAGGCCAACAATTATAGACTTTTTCTCAAAAAAAAAAAAAAAACAATTATAGACTCGAAATTAATGGCGTGGGCCATAAAATAATAAATATATTAATATCATGCTCCATTCGTAATTATAATATTCCAAAATGCTAAGGTATAGTTAATTTGGTTGACTATATATTTTTTTTATCTGAAAATATGAGAAATCAAAATATGAAAAATTCAATAGACCAACCTCGAAATTAAGTATACCAACCGCAAGCTCTGCTCTTCCCATATGAGCAAGAAGGACAGCTGAACCTGCAAGCAACATTATAAATTGAAGTAAAAGAATAAATATCAGCAATTCATGCAACTCCTCCTCATTCGCTGCATATCGATCTAACATGGAAGAATATTCAAGGCAGCCACTTCTTTCCCCAAGACAAGACAACCGACAACAAGATGAAGATCTTCCTCTTATACTAACACGAAACACTTCCTTCGTTTCTGATGCCGATGACATCCCTCCTATCAACAGTGTCCGCGATTTCTCCATCCAGTTCTACAAGGAGTCCAAGAAGCTCTGGTACCTTGCTGGCCCTTCCATTTTCACCACCATATGCCAGTACTGTCTCGGCTCTGTCACTCTACTCTTTTCGGGTCATGTCAGCACCGTTGCCCTCGCTGCAGTCGCGGTCGAAAACAATGTCATTGGGACTTTCTCCTATGGCGCCTTGGTAAAGCAACATATCTAGTGTATGAGTATCTAATTCTTGGGTTGTAAAATGATCACTAGTATCTTTTACTTCATTCATTAGTTTAAAGTTTATTTGCAAAGTTTATTAATTTTAGTAAATTTTGACTTGAAATTGACTTACAAATGAGTTCCAAAAATTTTATAGAATTTATTTATTATCAAACAAAGGTCTGATCGATTTGAAAACTACAACAGCTTGGCATGGGAAGTGCGCTTGAAACGCTATGTGGGCAAGCATTTGGAGCTGGCCAGCTTGAAATGATAGGAATCTATTTGCAAAGATCATGGGTTATTCTGGGCACCACATCCATCCTTCTCAGCTTGTTATATATATTTGCAGGGCCATTATTGCAGCTTATAGGTCAGAATGCAACCGTATCAAAGGTCGCAGGAATGTTCACTCTATGGATGATTCCTCAGTTATTCGCTTATGCCATGAATTTCCCTATGGTAAAATTCTTGCAGGCTCAGAGCAAGATTATGGCCATGGCTGTGATAGCCGCCGTGGCTTTGGTTCTCCATACATTTTTCTGCTGGTTGTTGATGTTGAAGTTGGGTTGGGGACTGGTAGGTGCAGCAGTGGTGTTAAATGCATCTTGGTGGTTGACTGTTTTGTGTCAGTTTTTTTACATTATTAGTGGAACTTGTGGTAGAGCTTGGAATGGATTCTCATGGAAAGCCTTTCAAAATCTGTGGGGTTTTGTTAAGTTGTCTCTAGCTTCCGCTGTGATGCTTTGGTAGGTAACTAAGTTGCCTTTCATTTTTTATTTATTTAATTTTATTCTGGTTTAGCCATTAGATTATTACGATTTAGTAGTCGAATATTTATCATTGTAGAAAGTTCAAAATTTTGTTATAATTTAGTAGTTGAATGCCTTTAAAAGGCACATAAAATAAATATAACAAACAAATATATACCTTCGTGTTATATATATATATATACACTTACTATGTTCCAAATCTTTGTGCAGCTTAGAAGTTTGGTATTTTATGACACTAATACTTATTGCTGGATATTTAAAGAATGCAGAAGTTTCCGTGGATGTCATGTCAGTATGGTAAGTTTTGAAGTCTAACTACAGAGAATAATTAAAGGCTTATGTCAATATTCAGGCTAATTATGAATAGGAAAATTTTAGGATTTTATTTTGTTTAATTAACCCTTAATGATCTTAGTACTTAATACTTATCTAGTAAGGGTTGAATAATGTTTGCAGCACAAATATATTAGGCTTGACGTTCATGGTCGCTCTGGGAATAAATGCAGCGATAAGGTTGGTCACCTCCATATGCACATGAAGAAATTACTCAAAAATATATTTACAGGATAATTTTTGCTTACATTGAATTTAAATATATTAACATTTATATTTTTATCGGTATATAAAATACTCATTGTGTAAGCAACAATTTTTCATATTTATACTGATAGTAATATTAATGTTGATTTAGTGTTAGAGTATCAAATGAACTGGGAGCAGGTCACCCAAGAGCAGCGAAATTTTCAATAATGGTGGCTCTAATTTCATCATTTGCAGTCTCTCTCGTCCTATCTCTCATCCTCATCATCAAAAGAAACAGTTACCCATCTCTGTTTTCAAGTGATTCAGAAGTCAAAAAACTTGTTAGTCAGCTAACACCATTGTTGGCTACTAGCATAGTCCTTAACAACATTCAACCTATTTTCTCTGGTAAGTGAAGCTAATCATAACTGCTTTCATTAATTCCTAATCTATTTACAAAGATTAATATTTTTCTTGTTATTTCCCAAAAAAAAAAAAAAAAAAATTAAGGGGTAGCCGTTGGAGCAGGACGGCAAGCTGTTGTAGCTTATGTGAACATAGCATCTTACTATGTGTTCGGAATTCCTTTGGGTCTTATACTTGGTTTCAAGCTTGATTTGGGTGTGAAGGTAATTAAGTACTTGCTTAATTCTCTCTTCAGTTTCTTAATCTTTTAATTAATTTTTCTTTTGGTTAATTTGGCTTCAAGGTTCGAAATCTGAAGAAAATTTCAGTACTATATATTAAGCCAAAGCTCATTGTCTTAATCATTTTATATTTTTGAAGCCTTTGAACACTAATTTTCCCCAATTAATAAAGATTAGATAAATATGTTGTAGGGAATTTGGTATGGAATGATGACAGGGGTTTCAGTACAGACTTGTGCTCTTTTGTGGATGACTTATAGAACAAACTGGAACAAAGAGGTAATTGATTAATTAAATTTATCCTTCAACATTTGAATTTAATTTTACAAATAATCAACCAAGTATTAGAAGAAATAACAAAAAAAAATTTCCTGATGATGCTGCAGGCTTCTATTGCTGTGGATAGGATAAAGAAATGGAGAGGACATGCAGATTCCAACAATAACATATTGAAAAGTTGACAGAGGGGTTAGGGGCAAGTCCAAGCTCAGACAGAAATATGTAGTACTCATTTGAAGGAGGCCAATCAAAATGTCAGGCATTTTATTGTCAATGGATGCAAAAGGCATACTTTTCATGAAATAGACTCTTATTTCCACTTTTTCTCAAATTATTGCGTAAGAAGAACAATTTTTTCTCCTTGATACATGCACTTAGTTTTGAGGAAATGAAATGACGATCACTCTATGAGGCCAATAATTACTCAACTTCTTAATTATGATTTATGTTCAAATACTTATCAATGGTATACATATGCTGTTAATAATTTAAAGTCGTTTTTTTAAGCATCCTCAATATTAGGATATACCAAGGTGCATATCATGTAATGGCCGTAGCATAATTTATATGGATCAAAATTTTGAATTTTAGTATAATGCATACATATATATAGAGAGAGAGAGAGTAAAGTTGAATTGGCTCTTCAACTATTATTTCAAGTTTAATTAGATTCAAAATTAACTATTCGGCTATTAGCTTTAAAATTTTTTAAAAATAAAATAAAACAACTTAAATAAGTCTAATCTTGACTTAATGAGTTTAGCGTATCACACTTACTACCTAAGGAATGTGAAGTGATACTAATATATATTTAAAAGATTACTAACTTAATCCATCTTCTTTCTAATATAATCTAACCACCATTATCACCACCACAATAGTCATTAACTAGAACCCATCACAATAATTATAATTAGGGTTGCATATGATCCGTTATAATCAATATTTTTCAAATTTATATGGCCAATTAACTGTTAATTGATTGATTTTTGATTCGATCAATCCAATTAGTTTAAACAGTTCAATTTAATTAATTTAATAATAAATAAAATTTAAAAAATATTATTAAAATAACTTTAAAAAATAAAAATTATATAAATATATTTATAATAATTAAAAATATAAAAATAATATTAAAAATCAATTCGGATTGAACTTAACTGGTAACTGATTTGATTTCTAATTTTAAGGTTCAGTTCGATTTTCAAACATTGATTGTAACTCAATCCAATATAATCCAATGAATCTAATGGATTAGATTGGATCAATTATTTTTAAGATTCAAGAATTAAATTGGGTCATAAATTCATTAAGTAAACCAGCAATTTTGACCCAAACTATATATATATATATATAAAGTTAATTTAATGAATAGATTTGAGTTTAAATGGACTATGGAGAATGAGAAGTAAGCCTAGTTGTGCTGCATTGCAAGTACAAACAAACAAAACAAACACGCAAAATAGAATAAAAAGGAAAACAATAAGTCTTGGATTTCGGAGGAGTATATTTGGAGAATGAGGAGTAATCATCAATATCAATATATATGTAATTAATTTTAATTTCATATTTAATTTTAAATAAGTGTTTATTGTTAATAAATAATTATATTAATAAAATAATATGTTAATAATTGATAGTATAATATATTTTTATTTTATTATTTAGCAAATAAATTACTAATTAAATATGTAGTTTATTCAATTAACTAAAAAATGTAGAAAGATCAATAATATAAAAATTTTTCACATAAAAATAATTTAAAAAATTTAATAATTTAGAACAAATTGTTACATTAATTGTCTTTAGAACTTCAATAATAATAAATATTTACTTTTTATATTAAAAAATCTTAAAAAATTAAAAAGAAAAAATAACCATAAAAAGGCAAATCACAAAATTCTTATCTTCTATGAACATAATTATATTATTATATTAATTTAATTATAAATTTTCTTTTTATTATTTTATTTACTTAAAATTCTAATTTGATAATACTTTTACAAAATAATAATATCATTACAAATAATAATAAATTTTAATTTTTTATATTAATATTTAATTATTTAACTAATTATTCAATAAAAATTTAAATTTATTTAAAATATATTATAAAACACATGAATTCACAATTAATTTTATAAAAATTTTATACAACAAATTGCATAACATGAAAATTAATGACTAGTTTAAACTAAATTTTCCAAAAACTTATTGAATTGCCGACATTATCAAATAAAAAGAAAGAAAAAATTAAACTTTACTTATCCAGAGTATCATTGATTTAAGGTTTCCAAGCCCCTCTATAGTTTCTTTCCTTTTTTTTTTTTTTATTAGCGATGCAATAAAAAGGACTAAATACTTGATTAAGATATAAAATTTTATAAGGAGTGTGAACAAAGAAAAAAAGAGAAGTGTTGAATATAATATACTAATTATAACTCGGAGTAGATTAAAAAGTGGAATATAAATAAAAATAATTAGTTAATCTCATCTTTGATAATATAAGTAAGAGTCGATAGATGTTAATGTTTATATCCATTAATTTTTAAATATTTATTTTTATTAATTTGTAAATCAGAAATTAAAAAATAAAATATAAATTTTTTAATTAGTTTACATCATTTACATTTTATTTCATATATTTTCATTAATATTATTAATTTTTATTTTCCAATCAGATAATTAATTAAAAGAATTTAATTTACTGAAAAAAAATTCATAGTACCTACCATTATAATTAATGAATATCTTAATAACTCTGGTATTAGTAATTGTGACTGACCAGGCAGCATGCATACACCTACCCACCTTCCATTCTACTATTTTTTACCCCCTTCTCTCTCTCTCTCTCTCTCTTTCTCTCTCTCTTTTTCTTTTGTTTTTCCATTTATTTGCATATTTTTCTTGAAATAATTTCTAAATTGAGCTACATTTGTAAATCTAGGTGTTCGATTTGTACTTTTTTATTATTTCTATTTTCTTTACGAAAGTTTTGATTTTTTTTTTCGTTATGTAACGTTGTTAATCTTGTGGCTCATCGAAGTTATGGAGAACCAGTTTCAAACATTAAAATTTAATATTTTTTGGATTTTCAGCCCATTAAATTTATTAAAAAACATTCAAATGGAACTATGATTAAAAATAACTACTCTCTTCATTTCTTAATATATGTCGTTTTTTGATATTATACAAGAATTAAAAAATTATTAATTAGGTTAAATTTTAGAAAAAATGACTAATTACTATTTTTTATAAAAAAATTCAAATTAAATGCATTAATATGATAGTAGCTATAGCAAATATAAAATTGAAAGAAAGAAAACTAAAATCTCATTAATATTCTAAAATGAGAGATATTTTGAAACAAAATTTCTTTGAAAAACAATAGATATTTTAGAATTGAGGGAGCATTAAGTAAATCTTTACTAATAATTAATTTATAGTGCTTAATTTGTTTGAAAAATACTATAAAGAACTTCTTTTATTTCACAAGTTTTGTCTATTTCTTGGTACATTATTCTTAAATCATGTATTTTTGAATTAAAAATTATTTTTGTATTTATAAATGAAAGATTCATATTACTCTCTTCAAAAAAGTAATTGTAACTAACTCTAACAATTGCTTTAGTAATTGTAATGAAGGATTTCCATTAGAGTACAAGGCAATCTTATCCTAAAACTAAAAGAAACCAGCAATGTGATTCAGCTAAAATACAATTTATAAGGTTAGTGAGTTTCATAATCTTAATTTATTTGTGTTTTGATCTTATTGAGAAAGTTAGCAAGTTTAAAGATTTTATACAGTGTCTTCTTTTTTTTTTTCACTATTTTCTCCATGTGCTCTTCTTTTTTTTTTTCCCCCACTCATAGAAAGCTCAAAATTAATTAATCATCACATTAAATTTGTAATCTATCACCTATATAAAAAAAAAAACAGCCCCTAACTCATGCATCGCGCGAATCATAAGAATATCAAAATAAATAATTTTTAAATTAATATTATTTAAATTATTTTATATTTTATCATTCAATTTAGATGAGTAATTAATTTTTATTTCTTTAAAAATTCTTAATCAAATTTTAATAATTTTTATTTTTATTTTTTTGATTCTTAAGTTAATCTATTGTAGATTTAGATTTTGTATGAATTTTTCTTTTACTATTTTTTATTATTTTTATTATTCAAGTACTTTTAAAAATTATTTTCAATCATTAATTACTAAAAGTTTAATAATTTATTTTTTATTCATTAAATTTTATTTTCATACTTTCAATTAAAATTTATCTATGTTTAAATTAAATTTAAATAAATTATATCAACAAAATTTTTTATATATAGATGTGAGAATCTTTTAAAGTTGCATAAAAAATCTAAATAAGAAAGTGTCATATGTTAATTTGTAGATGAAAGTTTATTATTACCTCAACTTTATTATATATAATATATTTCATTTAATTAAAATTTTTTAATTAGAAAAATATTTATAAAATCTTTTTAAAGTAAGTGATTTTAAAAAGTACATCTTATAAATGAAATATTTTTAATATTATATATTAAAATTTATTTTATATAAATTAAAATCAATAATTAATACTAAAATTAAATGTATCATAATTGATTTTATAATAAATATAAAAATGAAATATTTTACAATTATTTAACATTAATTGTTATTATTTGTCATTATTATAATGTGAAACACATCCATAAACTCAATGGATTTGATTGATATTAAAGAGGTTTAAAAAGGTTTAATAATAATTTGTCATGTCAGCTTATACAAAGTCAAATTGAAAAAAAATTTGTCACATATGCATTTTGGCTTTTTTATCTTTAGCAATTACATACATACATACATACATACATACATACATACATACATACATACATACATACATACATACATACATA